>JANHAO010022766.1:0-12092 GCA_026873985.1 Saraca asoca
ATTCCGTTGGAAATTCCGTTGGAATATTCCAACGGATTTAATCCGTTGGAATTTTCCGTTGGAATTCCGCATTTTTCTTGTAGTGTTATCATTCCATTAAATAATGGAATCTCCATTCCATCACAAAAATAATTAAATGGACAAGTCTATCATTTATGGATTGGTCTTTTTATACTTTTATTTTTTACATCTTTCATTTATTTTAAAATTATCTTTACATTAATAAATAATAAAATTATATTTTCTTTTCAATACTCTTACTATAAAAATATTTTGATACTTATAATTTAATAATAGAATTTAAAATAAGATATTTTGTATTATTTATTATACAAAATTATTTCATAAAAAATCAAAACGAATAGATTATAATTTATTGATATATAAGGAAAGTTAAAATTATGAGAAAAAAAAAAAGCTAACATAGTTGAAGAATAAAATAATGCCACACTATCAACAAATGTTGAAGATTTTCTGACAATTTGTGTAAGGAATATCAAGAAAATATGCATTAATTATTTAACTTACATGTTATAATTATTATTTTATTAGCATTGTAATATCACCTATTTAATTTATATATAATTGTTATATAATTTGGGGATTTGAAGCCTTGCAAGTTTTCTTAATTACTTTTAAATAGATATTTTATTATTTTTTATTATAACAATATTGTTGCAATTGATTACATATTTCCATTGCATTCCTATAATATTTTGATCTATCAAACATAATAATAGAATAATCATTTCATTGTATTGCATTCACATTCTATTTCATCCAATCAAACTAAAACTATGTGTACCACAATGGTTAAAAGAATTATTGAAATGGTTAGGATAAATTACATTGTTCTCTCTGAGATTTAAACTAATTATGCTTTTGCATTTCAACTTTATATGCTAACTTCCCTTAAAGATAATCACTGCTATAAAATTAGGCTGTTAAGTGTGGATGTGTTCCTACTTAGTTGAAAGAAACTTACCTTAAAATCTTTTGTACAAATTTACCCTTTATTTTAAAAATAAGTGTACAAATATGATTAGGATTTTTGAGTCTAAAGAACTGGGAGCAGCACATTGAAGTAACAGTTAGGAAGCAAGCGAAGAAGAAGAATATTGCAACCAATAGGTATGAATTCTCTTCCCATTTATTTTACATAATTTCTCTCAATTTTTGGCTTTTTTGTCTCCCTTAATATTATGCATATTGTTCCTTATTGTTTTAGAAACTTTTTTCTCCTTAATATTCTTTGTATTTTTGTCTTTGAATTGTCTTCTTATTCTACATAATTTCTTCTCAATATTTTACAAAATTTCATCATCTCCAACTTAACCAAGATAGCCATATTAGGTAGAATAGGGACTAAAAAAATACAATTAACACTCTCTTTATTTCTTAGCTTTAGAGAAAGTTAACATATAATAGTTGATACAGGGGTGGAATTGCCCCAAATTTCAGTATAATTGAATATGACTCAATTAAAATAAAATGATATGCTAGCAATATTTAAGTGCTAATGAACATATACACAAACTGTAATGGAAGTGGGGTAGAATGAATTACTTCTGACTATTGACACTGGAGATCAAAATGAAATTGCTCCATACACTTGAATATCAAAAGTAACCTTAATTGAAATTGCACAATTTATTATATTGGCCACATTTGGTGTGTGAATCATAATTATATACATGTAATTTGGTGTGTGAATAACATCAATACACATGTATGGCATTTATTTACGTGGTACATGCATAAATCCCACTTGGCCACTATATATACCATGATTTGCCAAAGTAGGAAACAAATACATGAATCATAGTAATAGTTCCTCTTATAATGAGTATTATCTTCCATATATTACATTATATTTACATCTTAATACTAGTCCAAAATACTGAATGAATAAATCCTGTGTTTATTCTAGGTCCAAACTTTATTGATATTTTTCTAATAAAAAAGTGCATATAAAGCAAAATTGAAAAAAAAATACAACTAAGATAGAGTTTGATTAAAATAAAATTATTTTATACAATGAAATCAAACTAAAGGACTAAGGCCCTTACATTCTACAAGATCCTTGAACCTAAATGATGGTATGGCTTTTGTCAAAGGATCTGCTATTATCATTTAAAATAATATGATAAGTTAGCAATATTTAAGTGCTAATGAACATATACACAAACTGTAATGGAAGTGGGATAGAATGAATTATCTCCGACTATTGACATTTGAGATCAAAATGAAACTGCTCTATACACCACATCTAGAATTGTTTGAGAGCTTCTAATATCTTGTTTTCTCTTAGAATGATGGTAGTTTTCTCTATATGGATTCAAATGGCATCGGGGACCTAAATGCTGTAATATATAGACTCTCGGCCTATCACCAAAATACCCGAAATTGCTTCAGTAATTATGAAATCATGGACTGGTTTGATACATTTTCTGATTGTGATCACCTGAATATGGAAGGTAACCTTTACTAAAATTACACAATTTATTATATTGGCCATATTTGGTGTGTGAATAATAATTATATACATGTAATTTGGTGCATGAATGATAGCTATATGCATGTATAGCATTTATTTACGAGGTACATGCACAAATACAACTGGCCAATATATATACCATGATTTGCCAAAGAAACAAATACATGAATCATAGCAATAGTTCTTCTTCTAATGAGTATTATCTTCCATGTATTACATTATATTTGCATGTTAACATTGGTCCAAAATACTGAATGAATAAATCCTATGTTTCTTCTAGGTCCAAACTTAATTGATATTTCTCTAATAAAAATATGCATATAAAACAAAATTGAAAAACAAAATACAACTAAGATCGAGTTTTATTAAAATAGCATTGTTTCATATAATGAAATCAAACTAAAGGACTAAGGCCCTTATGTTCTACAAGATTCTTGAACCTAAATGGTGGTATGCCTTTTATCAAAGGATCTGCTATTATCAATTGAAAAAAAATGATATGTTAGCAATATTTAAGTACTAATGAACATATAGACAAATTGTAATGGAAGTGGGATAGAATGAATTACCTCTGACTATTGACGTTGGAGATCAAAATGAAACTGCTCTGTACACCACATCTAGAATTGTTTGAGAGCTTCTAATATCTCATTTTCTCTTAGAATGTTGGTAATTCTCTTTGTGTGGATTGAAATGGCATTAGGGACCTAAATGTTGTAATATGTAGACTCTCGGCTTATCACCAAAATACCCAAAATTGCTTCAGTAATTATGAAATCATGGACTGATTTGATACATTTTTTAATTGTGATCACTTGAATATCGAAAGTAACCCTAATTGAAATTACACATTTGTGTTTTGCCTCCTTGAGAGGCAAAGCCTTCTTGGATTCCTTCTTTGTGACCTTGGTGTCTCTTAACTGAGCCTCAAGTAACTGCATTTTGTCCCTTAACTTTGGCGCCTCAGTTTTCATGGTGGCTAAGTCGCCCTCAAGCTTTTTCTTGTCCTCCTCCCAGGCTAGAGCACTCACCCCTCAGCTTTATTGCCCCAGCGTGCTTTGAGAAATCAAATGGTTAAGTTAGCTTACAAAATGGCAAGAAAATTGAAATGAAAGAACTTAACTTACCAGCATACCATGACAAGATATATAGCCCATCAAACCCTCACCGAACATCTTTCTGACTCCAATGCCTTGGAGTGGGTCTGGATGATCAAGTCCACATTCTCCCAAAGGAAGTCATAATACTCCCCTGCCTTTAGGCTAAGGCCATTGGGTCACTCTTTGGTCTTAACCTCAGGTGGCACTATTTCTATAGTGGCAACAACTTTCTTCCCCTTGTCTACTTTTTTTTTTTAGTAGGGGGCTTGAATAGGGATGGAACCTCAACTTTCTTGACCATGTGAAGCTATAAGGTGGGAATCAACACCTTCAAGGTTGCTACTACTATGGCCAGAGAAGAATATTGACTTGCAGCAACAGGGGCCACAACAACAGTAGAAGTTAACGACATTGCAGTAGTAATAGGGGCAGCAGGCTGGGTGGAGCAAGGTGCTGGTGGCATGCTAAGGTTGAGCCTCACCATGTCTTCGTATTCATAAGAGTTTGTCGGGCCAACTACCTTAACTTCGTGAGCTCAGAGGTCTGTGGTTATGTCAAGAAGCTCAATGTTCAAGGTCAAAGCAAGCTCGTGTGAATGCAGGAGATGCTTGTCAAATTTGAGGTCAGTTTTGAGATCATTCACAGTAGTAAATTGGCCCAGCACTTCAGCCACCTCAACCACTTATGTCAGTTTTTCTTTACCAACAACATATGCAAAAATGAAATAGAATGTCAAACCAAGATTGAAATAAATACATGAATTCATACAGGCTCACACATCCTCAACTCACTTACTAGGAGTAAGGACAAAACCAAAATTGTAAAGATGATACAAAGATCGGCAATAAATGTAAAACTAGTGTGTTTTGTAGTTCCCCACATTAGACTTGTCCTTAGCATCACCTTGCGGCAAAATTCTCTTGTGCTTGATTTGCCAAGTTACAAGATAGTAAATCCTATCTCATTGACATATGCCCTTAATGCTATAAGGATAGCAAAGAACCCTTGCCAAAGGAGGTGGCAGGTGGTTCCTAAGGTAAAGGAGAGCAAGGGAAGTGAGTTAGGAATAAGAGATTGGTGTAAGTTGAAAAGGGCAAAGCTTTAATTTATTCAAGACTACTGGCCCTTAGTGGGGTTTGGATGAGTAGAAAACTTTTGAGCAACCTCGCCACTCCTAAAGGCTACTTCATCTATGAAACACACCATCTCCTCACTTTGGGTTAAAGAGTCAAAATCGTCATCACTCCTTACCTAATGACCGCAGCATCTATAAGTAGCAAACATCTACATAAAAGAAGGAGTAGTCAGGTCACTGCAAGCAGACCATACCTAAAAGCTAAAGCTTTTATATTCTACACAAGAATTTCCTATGCAGTAGATTATACATGCCTCATATCACCACATCTAAGACCTAAACCAATGAAAACATGGGGAGCTTGACTAATGAACCTATCAGGTTACTAAACCCAAGAAATAGGTAGAAAGCTAAATTTGACAATCTACGACCTTAAACTATAGGCATCTTATCAAACAGATCACATACCAACAATAAAAGGTGCACAAATAAGCACACAATAGAATGAAACAACAGGCAAAATTCCCTAACAATTGACATGTACACACCATTAAACTAACTGACAAGATATCATAAATCCACAAAGTAAGGCATCCATGAAAAGCAAAAGCTTAGAGATGTGTTTAGAAAATTTATTGTATCGATGGAATGAAATGAGTTCTAAAAAATGAATGACAAGAAGATTGGTCTCTGGCAACTCGAATCCAAAGATTGCTATCGCAAACTTGGTGAAGTTGAAAAAGCAAAGAATGATAGTGACTATTTGTGAGCTTAAAACATAAGCAAGAAGAAGAAGCCGATTGTCAAATGTAACAAATGAGAGGGAAAAAGGGTTTTTTCTCACCTTATATAGCTTAAGTAGCCTTACTATTAGATCTAGAGACTGATCTACTACCCTCGATCAAATGGTTCACTGAATAGCAAGGCTACTATGTCGATGGCTGTGGGTTAATGTGTGCATTAAATGCGATAATGATGATATGGGTTGGCGCAGATGAAACGATGGGACAAAAGTCTAAACAACAGAATTGCAGATTGCAATTGCTAGCTTTTACCATAAAACTATAACTCCCAATCCACAAATCACACTAAGAGCTAGGAATGCTAATATTGCAAGTATTTTTGAAAGCATATAAATGGGTTGGGAAAATTTCAATGGACAAGGCTAGCTAATAAGGGCCCAGCTCAATCAGGATTAAGGTTGTTGGAGTAAGGCATTATGTCACCAAATGTGAGCTCAAAGCGCTGGTCAATAAGAGTCAAAGTAGAAACCTCAGGTCATTAAGGATGATGTCTAGTCAACAGCTCAAAGCATACTTTCCCAGTCATCAAATTAAAGAAATCCTTTCAATTGCTTATTTAACAGAAATCTATAATTGACGATTATGTAACTAATTAATGATTCATTTCTATTATAGAATTACATTGTAACACTCCAGCTACTATAAAATGGGGTTGAAATTATTGTAAAGACACACAAACAAGAAACAACAAATATTCAGCAAAAAAGATTGAAAAATAAAATTACTGTGGAAGTAAGCATTGCACTTGACCTAACCATGTTAAAAACTTCTAGTGTCTCCCTATGCTTCCTCCATCTCTTTCTCTCTCTCTCTCTCTCTCTCTCTCTTATGCAGTTTAGGGTTCTAGACTTGGGTTGGCCAAATTTACGCATCAACAAGTACTCTATACATGATATTTGATTCAAGGTTTTTTCATGAAATTTCCTCTCATGCTTTATGCTTTATTACTAATACTAGTGACTTTTTTCTTTTAGGACTACAAATTGATTTTTCCAATATTAATGTCCTATTATTTTGACTGTTCAAGTCCAAGTAACACCTTTCATAAAATATAGCTTGTGTTTTTGAGTGTATGTGGTACTTACTTAAATTTTTTTAATTCTTCTTTTTTTTCTTAACTAAACTTAATGTCATTTTGGTATGAACTCAGGAATGGAGATAAACTCAACAATGAGTCACTTTTCTTCATAAAAAAAATTGACCAACTTTGAATATATATGGATGTTAGAAATTCCAAGAGCTTCGACAGTCGTAGGAGATGTTGCTTTACAAGGCTAGTCCCTATTGAAAATAATTTCAATTAGATCTTGAAAAAAAAAAAAAGATGAAGGCTGAAGCCTTAAATTGTGGAAAGTGAAACCTCAACTATAACAAGATAAGGCTAGAGTTTGAGATAAGCTTATTTGGAATGCAATAGATAAATCTTAGTGAAAATAAGGTTGATTTGTTAGGATAAACCTTAAGCCTTTATTTTTAATAGAGATGATGTTGATTTATTAAGATAAAGATGAAGATTTTTTTCCTTATCTTATTAGGTTAGTTTTGTTTGTATTATAGTTTGTTTCATGTTTTGTAATGCAATCAAAAGACTGAGAAAGAGAAATAAGCTAGCAAGCTTGTGAGTTTATACAGAGTGCTTCTTTATGTATTGAGTTAAAGTCGTGATTAAATAATTTCTCTTCTCTCATATTCTTATCTAAAATTCTTTTTTTTATTCTTTTGGTTTTTAGATCCAATATCTGGTATTAGAGCTCCATTGTGATATGGCATCAAATTCAATCCAACTGTAGCTTTCTAAATTGAATGGCAAAAACTATGACAACTAGAGTGTCTAGTTGAGAGTATTCTTCAAATCCTAGAATTTGTGAAATTTGGTGGAGACTAGCTATATCGAAATACAAGACCAAAAGAAGTTTGATACACTAGAGAAAGATAAGAAAGATGCTTTGGTGGAGAGTCAAAAGAAGGATAAAAAAGCATTATATGCAATTTTTCAAGCCATGGAGGAACCAATATTTGGGAAAATATCATACATGAATACAACTAAGGAGGCATGGTATATTTTGTAAACAACCTACAAAGGTGTTGATCGTGTTAGATGACTACAGTTACAAACACTATGAGGCAATTTTGAGTCATTATGCATGAATGATTCAAAATCAATTTCAGCTTACTTTGATTGAGTTTAGTTCTTAGCCAACCAATTGAGAGTCAATGGTGAAGAAATTCTAGATGCCAGAGTTGTTGAAAAGATCCTTCAGTCTTTAACTACAAAGTTTGATTATGTTGTTTCAACAATTGAAGAATCATAAGATGCATCAACTATGTCAATAGAGAGATTGATGGGTTCGTTATGTTCAAACGAGCAACAAATAAATCAGGAAGCCATAAGATCAAGTCCTAAGCAAGCTTTGCAAAGCATGATGAATCACCAAAGTTACGAAAGCCATCAAGGTGATCAAGGTCATGATGGACTAGGATGAGGATGATGATGAGCACGAGGTGGATATTATAATTCCCCTAACAAAGAAAAATCAAATGATAGCAATTTTCAAAAACATTGAGGAGGTCAAAATAAAGCAAGTAAAAAATCTAATGTTTAATGTTTTAGATGCAAAAAATATAGACATTATCGAATGAGTGCTATACCAATATGCCGAATGAGTCTATGAAGCAAGCTAATACCATATATGTGGAAGAGAACTTGATGCTTGCATACAAATCAGAGGAGCCAGATATGAATTATACAGATTAATGGTATCTTAATATTGGGTGCAGTAATCTTATGTGTAAAAGAAAGGAGTTTTTCTCATATCTGGATGAATTTGTACATAGAAGAGTAAATTTCAGGAATAAATCCAAAATTTCTGTTATGCGCAGAGGTAACATCAACATTAAATCCAAAGATAGCATAAATGTTATTATTTTTTATGTTTATTTTGTGTCAAGTCTTTAGTGGAACTTATTGAGTATTGACAAGCTTTGTTAAAAAGGACACAAAATTAATATCCAGAATGGAGTTTGCACAATCAATGGCAAAAATGGAAAAATAATTACAATAGTGCAAATCACAAAGAATTGCGTGTTTCCTCTCACCTCACAAATAGGAACATTGATAATTTTTTAACGATTTTGAAAAACGAATGGTTATGGCATCTTTGATATGGTAATTTGAACCTTCTTGAGCTGAAACTATTGGCTTAGAAAAAGATGGTAACAGGCTTATTGGTAATTAAACCTCCTAATCGAAAGTGCGTAGGATGTATTCTTAGAAAATAACATAGAGACTGTTTTCTAGTTGGAAACACTAGCAGGGCCAGGCAACCTTTGGAGTTAATGCACACAAACATCTGCGACCCAGTAGAGGTAGAATCACTTGGACCCAAAAAGTACATTTTAATCTTTGTGAATGATTTTACTAAAAAGACTTGGGTATGTTTTCTTAATGAAAAATTAGAGGCCTTTGAGAAATTTTAAGAAGTTAAGATTTTTGTAGAAAAACAAAGTGTTTGTTATGTAAAAAACTTCAAATTTGATAGATGTGGGGAGTTCACTTCAAATGAATTTTCAAATTTTTGCAAAAGCCAAGGGATCCAGCATTAGTTGACAGCTAGTTATACAGAATAGCATAGTTGAAAGAAAAAATAGAATAATTTTTGAAATGGTCTAAAGCTTGTTAAAAGCCAAAACTTTGCCAAAGCCTTTTTGGGTGGAAGTTATTGCTAGTGCTATATTTTTAATAAATAGGTGTCCCACAAAGAGTGTTCTTGGAAGAACCACAGAAAAAGCTTGGAGTGGTAACAAGTTAGAAGTCTCTTTTTTGCGCGTATTTGGGTGCATTGCATATCCACATATTCCAGATGAGCAAAAAAAGAAACTGAATGACAAAAGTCAAAAGTGCATTTTCATTAGTTATAGTGAAATGACCAAAGATTGCAAATTATACAATCCTATAATAAAAGAAGTGAAAGTGAGTTGAGATGTCTACTTCATTAAAGATGAAGCATGGGCATGGAAACAAAGAGATGAACAACAACAAGGTATTATCATTGAAGATGAACCAAAGTCAATGGAAATGAAAAGATTTTCATCTAACAATTCATTCCCTAGAAACTTTTCTCCACCAATTGTAGTTCCAGATATATCAAAGTTTCCTTAATAAACACAAGTGATGCTAGCTCTTTTTGCAAGAATATATGCTTACATATGATAATGATCATGAAGATATTGATGAAACTATTGTGAACTTCTGCCTATTTGCATATTGCGACCCAATTCCCGTAAGAGGCAATAATTGATGAATGATGGATCCAAGCAATGCATGATGAGATTCATTTAATAGAAAAAAAGGATACATGGGAACTAACTACTTTACCACCTAGGAAGAAATCTATTAGAGTCCAATAGTTGTACAAAATAAAGTACAAGCCTGATGATCAGGTGAATCAATAAAAGGCAAAATTGGTTGTAAAAGGCTATAAATAGAAGCTTGAAATTGACTACTTTGAAGTATTTGCACTAGTTACCAAAATGGATTCTATTTAAATGATTGTAGCATTTGCAACTCAAAACTAATGGAAAATTCACCAGATGGATGTGAAATTAGCATTTTGAATGGATTCCTTAATGAGAAGATCTATGTTGAGCAACCACCTAGTTACATGAGGAAAGGACATGAGAAACAAGTTTACAAATTGAAGAAAGCATTATATGGGTTGAAAAAAGTACCTCGTGCTTGGTATAGCCAGATTGATACATACTTACTACAACAAGATTTCCAAAAATGTCCTTATGAGCATGTCCTATATATCACGGCAAAACCTAATGGTGATCTCATTATTGTTTGTATTTATTTTAATGACTTGATATTTATAGGAAATTACAAAGAGACGTTTGATGAATTCAAGGAGACAATGATGAGCCATTTTGAGATAATAGACATGGGATTGATAACCTATTTTTTAGGCATTGAAGGATAGCAAACTAATGATGGCATTTTTATTTCCTAACAAAAATATACCAATGATATTTTGAAGTGTTTAAAAATAGAGTCACTCAAGCCTATCCAAACATTAATTGCAGAACGATTAGAGTTGAAAAAGGAAGAAAGCAGAGAACTAATAAATCTCACATATTTCAAAGTCTAGTTGGCATTCTAAGATATTTGACTGGCACCAGACTAGATATTGCCTATGGTATGGGGATTATTAGTCAATTTTTGGAAAAACCTTGCCAATCACATCTGCAAGCAACAAAATGAATTTTACAAATGTGAGTGATACCCATCATAATGAGAATTTTTACTCCTACACTAACAATTTTGATTTTGTGGGATACACAAATAGTGAATAGGTAGGTGATGTGGAAACTCAAAAAAGCACTTTTGGGTATGCTTTCTTTCTTCGACAAGGATCATTTTCATAGTCCTCAAAGAAACAAAAAGTTGTTGCACTTTCCACAATAGAAGCAAAATATATGACTGTAGCTTCTGTAACATGTCTAGCAGTTTGACTTCGCAGGATGCTCAGTGAATTAATGCATGAATAGGCAAGTCCTACGAAAATCATGTGTGATAATAATTTAGCTATTGCATTGGCCAAAAATCCAATTTTCCATGGGAGAAGCAAACATATTGGCATCAAGTATCATTATATTCAAGAGTTAGTAAAAAATGGTGAAATTGAATTAGAATATTGTAAGTTTGTAGATCAAGTTGCAAATATTCTAACAAAACCACTAGAGGTAGATGCATTCAAGAAACTAAAGATAATACTTGATGTTATTTCAAAATCAAATTTAAGGAAAGCTATTGAAAATAATCTAAATTAGATTTTTTTTAGAATAAAGAATAAAGGCCAAAGCTTTAAATTATGGAAATTGAAGCCTTAACTGTAACAAAATAAGGCTAGAGTTTGAGATAAATCTAAAGTCTTTATTTTTAAAATGCAGTAGATAAATCTTAATGAAAATAAGGTTGATTTGTTAGGATAAACTTTATGTCTTTATTTTTAGCCAAAATAACGTTGATTTATTAGGATAAAGTTGAAAATTTGTTTTCCCTTATCTTATTAAGTGAGTTTTGCCTAGAAATACAATTTGCTTCTGGTTTTATAATGCACTCAAAAGATTAAGGAAGAAGAATAAGCTAGCAAGTTTATGAGTTAAAGTTGTGATCAAATAATTTCTCTTCTCTCATATTCTTCTCAAGAATTCTTCTTTTTATTCTTTTGGTTTTAGTTCCAACAGTCCGACATCAATCTGCCACCATCAACGCCATTCATACTTGCTTGATTTTTTTTTTCCCTTCTTTTTTGGATTCTTGCGTATAATCAGTTTCAGGTTTTGAGGATATATCAATTGGGTGTTGGTCCGCCTGATTATCCGCGGGAGGCTCCGTAATTCCATGATTACCTGGACTCTTAGCCCATGCATCGTACTCCTGTAGTAGTTCTAGTACCTGCCCATATAATTTAAAAACAATTTAAAGTTTTTGTGGGAGAAATTTAACTAAAACAAATTAAATTTCAGGGTGTATAACTTTATTCACATTTTAATTTTAAATAACTAACTAAAAGCATTAAATTTACTTTTGCTTTGTGCTCGTGTTAAATGGATTG
>JANHAO010022767.1:0-12093 GCA_026873985.1 Saraca asoca
TCGGAATGTATCCAATGATATAAAAAACATTAAAAGATACCAACCTAGATCAAGAGTAGAAACAAATAAAAGGAAACTAAAACGAAACCAAAAGCAGGAAACAGAATGATATATCCTAAAACATTCAAAACAGAATAACATAGTAGGAAAACAAAAAGAGATGACATTGAAGAAACTGAAGTTAGTGTGAGATGAAAAATACCTTCCTTTGTCTTCATGAGTTGCTTCTCTCAAGAAATGGGTAATATGAGTTGCTTCTTTTCTGCCCCCTTCTCTCAGCTCCAAAATATCTTGGCTTTACTCCACTTTCTTCAAATCAACGAGTGAAAGAGAAGCTTCTTTGGGGCCATCAGATTGTAATAGTGATGCTTGTCTCTCTATAGTTAGGCTTTTAGGATGAGGTCTGAAGGCAATATGAAAAAATTTTGGGCAAGATGAAGAATCAAGGGTTTTGCTCACCAAATGAGGTTTGCAGGAAAAAAACAGACGAAGAGAAGACTTAGTGCGAAACTGTTGGCAACAAACTGCCCTTAAAAACAATAAAAGTAAGCGTTATCAGGAAGTTCCAAATGGGACAAAGGAAAAAAAATAAACAGCGTGTGTATAGTAGTGGTTTGTAATGAGTGTCGCTAGTGAACTGTCGTTAAACACTAACATTGTAGTAGTGAGTTATGTGTAAAAGAATGGATACATAATTATTAAATGGTTAGAATTTTTAACTTAATACCATAGATGCCAAATTTGATTGGAACATTGAACGAATGGATCGACTGTATTGCATGATAATTACAATTGAAAATATTTATATTTATAATTCACACTAACTAGATTTTCATGACATGCTAGACCTTAGTTATAATTTATGAGAATTAGAATTAATGAGAATAATTTTAGATATTACATTAAAAGTGTTTTAATTTAATCATGAATAATCATGTCTCATTACTAACTTAGAGATAAACTTAGGGAGTCACATATATAAAGTTGGATGTATCCACATTTATTTTTTTAAAGAGAATAATGCAACTATGTGATAATTGATGACAACATAAACAAATATAAATAAATAGTTTATTTATTCATTTTATTGGGCAATACTTTAAGAAATTGCTTCTTCACCGAAGCAATAATTGATTAGGATTGTTAAAATTAACCCTAGTAGTCTTCTATAAGAAGGCAACTTGGTAGCAAGTCATAATATGATGAGTATAAAAAGATATCTACAAGAGTTGTAAAATTTACTATATAGCGATTGCAAGAGTTGTAGTTGCCAGTTATTACATTTGTGTGTGCTCAAGTATTAAGCTAATCATGAAAAATTTCCCTCTCTTCTTTCATTTTCTCTCTATAATCGTTATTTACCAACACTAGCACGAAAATGTGACAGAGTGGAGGTTGATTGTGTGGATTTGTCTTCTAGGAGACACACTTGGAATTTTCTTCATGAAGTTTTAAAATGTATTTCAATTGGGAAAAATGTATATTTTTGTTCTAGTTATTTTTTTTTTAATTTGAATGATATGCAACCAATCCTTGATTCAAAAATTCAATTTTTTAAAATTAAATTTTTATTTTTATTTCACTGTGCAGCCTGATTGACTTTAGTCAAGATTTTCCAACATAATGTATATTATAATGTATTTGTGTGTGAAATTTGGATGAAAATGATGTTCGAAAAAAGTCTTTATCTATCATCATGGTGGCTGGGTTAAGTTGTATAAAGAGAATATTTCGTGGACTTGTTTGTATTACTAACATTTTATTTTTTATAGGTTGAGAAATTTATATAATTATCAAGTCATGTCTAAAAAAAATAAGTTAAATATAATTTTTTTTCTTGTTTAAACCTTATTTATTTGTTTTAATGTTAGCATGTTTAATATTTATATTATTTGATTAATCTCGTAGACAAGAAGAACAGAAATCATTCATACAATCTAACTATATTTGGTGGAGGAAACCAATCGAATTGGTAAATAAAAGCCATTCGAATTTGAAATATATATTTAGTTTTGGAGTTTTATTTTAACACTATAAATATTGTTTCGTAGAAAATTGTAAAAAAAAAAAAATCTTCAAATTTTCTTTCTGCACCATGAGAGGATAACTTGCGTATTATTCAATAACAAACTTTAATTATTGAGTGAGGGTGAATATTTCTCAGAGAAAATGTTTCATACTTCAAGATTTTTATATTTGGTGTTATGTAACTTTTTTTTTACTGTCACTTTTGTAACTTCTTTAGGTTTGTGTTTTACAGGTGCTTCTCCCTTCTTTCAACTTTTGTTGTAGTATAAAGTTTTAGTCTGCTTAAGTTTTTCTGAATATGTTTAGATTGTTATGTAGTCTGAGGTATTTTCTAATCCATGTATCTATTTCCAATGTGACAAAAAAAATCAAGCTGTGAATAAGATATATTAAAATCATATTTGTAAAACTTTTAAATGGCCTAAAATCAATTCTGGATTTTATATTTAATTTTCTTATTCTTCTTATCATATTTGGTTAACGTTTTGAAGAAATTTCAAAATCAATTATGATTCAAAATAATGATGGGATCAAAAGTTACATGTAGTAATTTTTGTTTCAATTGTGAATTTTCTCTCCTAACAAATTCTTTAAAATCGACTATTGTCCCTATAAGTAAATTTACTTATAACTAATTTTTTTCAAAATTAATTATTCATAATAAGTTATGCTCAAAATTAATTCTCTCACAATTATATCCAATAAACGCATGATGAAGTGTCAATTTACCTATACAAATGAACTAATTAAAATGAGTGCAATTTTGTTATAATAATGAGACGTATATATTTTTGCTATAAATCATAATATAGTCAAATCAATAAATCTATTGAAACATGTTATAATGTATTGGATTTGTACATATAAATTTAATTAATAATGATGAGATTGTACCTTACATTATGTGAGAATCCGTAATAACAAAGCACTCCTTTAACAAATTCACTTCTCATAATTCCAATAGAGAAAAGGGAGAAGAAAATTATATCTAAAGCCTCAATGGGGCACCTATAGTTCTACTAGAATATAAGTAGGGGCCTGTCTTATTGTAACTTTACTAGCCAACTGAACCATTATTATTGGCTCAATGACAAGGTTCACAATACTAAAGTCCATCAACGGCCTAGATGTTATTATAAGTTCAATAATTAAATCATATAATTAATTGATTCATAATAATTTAGTTGTTGTGACATTCATTCAATCAAATATATATGATTTATTAAACTACGGTAGTTCACATAGAAAAGTCTTAACAATCTCTCACTTGGACAACATGGTTTAATATATGAGAACTTGAATTACAACATATGGCCACAACGATGAATGTCAACAACAATAACAACAACAATGACGCCATTACAAGCATAGGATCAAATATAAGTACCTAATTATGCAAAGTATCATATTCGATAGAGATGTTAATGTCATATATATCTTGAATACTTATGTTCTAATAATGAAACATAATATGGAATGTGTGAGAAATCATATATACATATCAAAATGTGATCATATGTATATTCTTGTGAAATGATCAATGTATCCGCCCAAGATACCAAATTAGAATTCATATTCTCAACACAATAGTAAGATAGGATCTAAATATCTCCAATAACATGCCATAATCAGATAATGTGCAAAAAATAATATATGGTAAAACATGAATATTTCATTATGAATATTTTACTAATTTCAAGATAACAATGTTTCAATTAGAAACATGAAACTCCCACTAACTTTGAACATCGAAGGGCTTAACCAAATTGATTCTAGTCACTTCTTTGTGAATAATTTTTTTTTTACACCTAAGCCTTTGGTTAGTGGATCCGTAAGCATACGATCCGTGATAACATGTATAATACTCGTGTATCTTTCCTCTTTAATAAATTGATACTTAATATCAAAATACTTGTATAGAGAGTACTTTCATTATTATTTTGAGAGAAGTTCACTATGGTAGCACTGTTGTAGCATATGGTTAAGGTCCTAGATATGTTCTCTACAACTTTGAATCTAGATATTATATTATTTAACTAAATAGCCTTACAAATGGCTTTACAACATGCGCCACATTCTACCTTTGTAGTAGAGGTTGTTGTAATTAATTGTTCGATGTCTTCTACATTACAGTTCCTCCTATCATCATAAAGATGTTTCCATATATCAACATCATGTCATCTAGATAATTCACAAAATCAAAGTTAAAGTAACATGTAACAATCAGATCACTAGATCTGCAATAAATCAGCATAAAGATTCTTTGTAGCTTATAGGTATTCCATAACTTTTTTCATAGTACTCTAATATTTTTGACCAAGATTACTGAAGTATCTCCCAAGTACACTAAACCAATAGCAATATCAAAATGTCTACATACTTGAGCATACAACAAGCTACTAATAATAGAAGCATACATGACCTACTTTTATCTTTACATTATTTTAAGGACATTGGGCTTTAAAAAAAACCTTAACCTTCTAGAAGGGTGAAATATTTAGAGAGCACATAAAACACATTAAACTTTTTGAGCACCTTTTCAACATATAATCTTTGAGATAAGTCAAAAAGACCTTGTGATCTATCATAATGGATCTATTTGCCCTACATGAAAGAGGCATTCATTAAGATCCTTCATCTATAAAGTATATAGATAGTATATATTTTATCTTAATCATAAGGCTCATAACGTTGTTTTTAAGGAGAATATCATTAAACTAAGACTAGAATCAGAATTATGCCCGTTACCCAACCTAAAATAAACACATAGTTTGCATCATTCTCCTTGAACCCAAGAGAAATAATAATATCAATAACTTTGAGATGCCATTGTCTAGATGTTTTATTCAAATTATATATATATGAATATTTTAAATTTACATACGAAATTTTCTTTACTCTGCTGTTGGAAATCATTTGGTTGGTTCATATAAATAGTTTCTAGCAAATTACCATTCAAGAAGAAGGCCATCATGCATTTGCTAAACCTCCAAGTCAAAATAAGCTACTAGTTCTATAATAACCCAGAACGAGTCTTCAATTAAAGTAGATAAGAAAATATTCTATAATCAAAACTTTCTTTCTAAATGTGGCCTTTTGCCATTAATATGGTCTTATACCTCTCAATCACCCTTTTAGGATCATTTAGCTTTAAAGACCCTTTTGCATCTAATAGACTTGCAATTAGTAGATAACTCTATATGATCTCACATATTGTTATGGATCATCAAAGTAATCCAACATTCATAGCCTTCATCCATTCAAAAGAATTATAACTTGAAATAGCTTCTTAAAAATATTGGTGAGATTATTACCATTATTGATGTCAAATTTGTGCTTCTGTAGGTGTACCACATAGTCATTAGTAACTTCTGATCTACAAGCCATCTAGAGTTTCCTCAAGGGTGCTTTATTCACAGGGCTTGGTTCTTTTCTACAACTAAGGAAACATAAAGCTTTCCAATTTCCACAATTAATTTTACTATATGTTATATTGGATTATTTACTAGATCTATTCAGTTTATTTTCAACCAGTAATGGTACTAGTAGAATAACAAATTGTATCTCTTTAAGAGAGATGCTTCATGGTCTCTGATTCCTACTGTCCAACCAATCTTTAAAATAAATAGAACAAGGTGTTTCAATTACCTTGCTGGATTGGATCAGATGGTAAAATCTGCTACTTCTATAGCTGTTATAATATCCAATAAAGTGGCCATCAATATAATCTTTGGATCAAGTTACTTAATAAATGGATTATATGGCTTCACTTTAGCCCTGCAACCCCAAACATGGAAATGCCTAAGACTAGGCTTTTCCCATACAATAAATCATATAGAGTTTTAAATATAGCTTTACTAGGGACCTAATTCAAAATATACATGACAGTCTTTAAAGTATCACCCTATACAAAGTCTACTAAAATTGAATGCACTAATATGCATCCGATCTTGTCCATGAACATGTAATTCAACCTTCTTATGATCCAATCTTGTTTGAGCATTCCAAGAATAAGGTTGTTAGCTTCAAAAAAATTCACAATCTTGGAAATATCTTACTAAAGAATCAAAATTTACATTAGTTTATCATATCTTCATAACATTCACCACATTAGAACTGATACACTTGATTTTCTTATCATTTTTTTTGTTTAATCTCAACTTTAAACATCCTAAAAGAATTTAATGATTCCAACTTTTTAGTGGATATTTCCACCTAACCAAAACTTGAACAATCATTAATGAAGGTGAAATATTATTATCCACCTATAGTGTTTGGCGTAATCAATTCACCTACATTATTGTGAATTAATTCCAATATATCCATCATTTTAATCCACTAACTCTAGCAGAGAGTATCTCCCTTGATGCAATCAAGACATATATCAAAATGGATAAGTCTAAATCATGAAGAATTTCTTCTTTTATCAATCACTCCATCCTTTTGTGGAGATATCACTTATACACCTATTCCACAATATTAAGGATCCTACATTATTTGTAATCCTTTTGTATCCAACTACAATATTTAACTGACTAACTCTCTAATTTTCAAATGGCAACTACTCCTATGTATTCATATTGCATTTTCCATTATTTCCAATCTGACTATCAACTTTTATCACTTGGCTTTCTCTTATTTCTTAACGCTTATAATAAACTTGTAATGCAAATGATTGCATCTCTATATAACCACCAAGTGTTCCACAAAACGTCTTACTAGAGCTAATGGAATATCTTGACTTATTATGATATGCATTCAAATAAGCTTTCTTGTTTCTCGAATTAGATTCCTTTGGGTGTGATTTATTTTCATGCTCAACACTCAATCCATGTCAAATAAAGTGAGTATAAAGATCATTCAATACTTCACTTCATCTTTAGCTTTACTAATTATAGAGGTCATTTTATTGAAAGTCTACTCACTTTTTTAGGTGTGATATGATGCTTAAAGAACATCAATTTTAACCAGAAGAGACTCTAAAACATTCTAAATTAAATGACTATTTTCTACGTCCACTTTCATGCCCATGAACAATTATAATAGTATACTGGTTCCATGATATGCTCACTAATTTCACTAACACTATTCTAAACAATTTTATTCGGCAATAAGAGGTAATAACCTTTTCAACCTTATTAAACTTTACAAACTTATCGGCTGCAAAATCCATAATCATTTTGAGTACACTCTATTAGAATGTGTTCACTTTCTACGAAGAACCCTTTACAGCAGTGGAGTCATCATATATCTTTGGCTCCCCCTATTTCCATGCCAAATACAAAATTTAGTGATTGTTAGATATAATATCAGCAATTTAGCCCATATATTTGTCATTTAATCTAGTTCTCATAATTGGTCTCATTTACCATCTTCACAGTAATCAATTACATAGATAATAAAAGATTAAGGAAATAATAATTTATGAAATTTATCATAAATTTCCAAAATTACATGTTCAATATAGTTATACTATAATATTTCCTCAATAACTATACAATTTCAAATAATATTATATTATGAAACCCAACATCAATAGGGCATTTAAGGCTTCATAATACAACACAAAGATTGAATGTTATATTCTTAAAACCAAACATCGATAAGACATTTAAAATATTAAGAACATAACAAGTAATCATAACACTTACATTATCACTAACAAATTATGTTAATAATATTACATTGATAGAGCATATATATTACTAATATAATACTCTCCTAGATATAATTTCAAAATTTAATTTCAACAAAATTTTATGCAATTGATCCCACAATAGGTGAGTACATAATTGCATAAAATTTCATGGCATAATATGAGCAAAATTGATTCCTACATAATTTTACAAATTAAACATAATAATCCAAAAAATATTCAAATATGTAAAAAATATAATCAATCCTCAAAAATTACATACAATAATATAATATGTAAGAATTTTATAGTAAATTTTTCATGTCCAAAAAATATGAAATTAATACTCAAATAAATAGGATAATAATTATATAAAATATTTTTATTTTCAAAAATTTTTGGAAAAACTATAGACAGTAGTCCAATATGTAGCAAATATGTAATAAAATTTTTAGGTCCAAATAATATTAAATAATGACTAAAACAAATTGGACAAAAATAAATAAAATATTTTTATTTTTAGAAAAATCTAAAAAAACTACCACACATAGAACTCGGAGAGTAGAGCATAGTGGTAATATTTTTATCGACATCTGCCACACTTATGGTGGCACATGGCTCCATACATCATTCATGTGGGTAGTCAACTATATAATCATACCTGACCTGATTTATAAACTCTTTCAATTCAGCCATGGTTTTTTTTTTTCTATATGAATTTCTTTACCCATATCATTCTCCATCAAAACCCTCTATCAATTTCACAAAATTGGTATTTGTTTGTGCAATTAAAAAAACTCAAACTAATTCAAGTTTTCAGAAAAATTTTCTTTTAAGAATTTGAAAATTGATGCTATAACAGTTTGGATTTTTCAAAATTGATTAAGAGTTTTTATCTATCTCATTATTCTATCAATTAAACCTCAATCAATTTGAACAAATATTTTAAAAAAGAAGCTTCCTACCTAAATAGATATATAAAATTTCAAAAATTCATATTTTCAACAACATTTATTCAAATTGATATGTGCAATTTATATATTACAGACTCTTGAAATGCAATCAAAAATTAATTTAAAAAAACTCTTTAAATCCCTCAAATTTATGAATTGAATTTTTTGAAAAAAAAAATCAAGTTACATTAATTCATGATTTCACCTCAAAAAGGTTTACAAAAAAAATTGCAACCAATTTAGAAATATATTAAGCCAAAATATAAATGTTGACAACGAAAACTGGTCAATGGGTAAAGTCCAGTTTACCCCCAAACTGCAAGTTGCAAGTGTGTATATGGGTAAGGAAGAAATAGAAGAAGAAGGAGAACAATGAACACCAGAAGCTTTTTAACATGGTTCAACTAAAGTCAATATGACCTTCACAACCACGGTGGTTATATTTTCTTTTGTGCAGTGGTTTCTCTGTGTATTTTAGTAGAGTAACAGTACAAGAGTTCTCTCATTGTTTTGGCAGAGTTTCTGCATGTATTTTTTACTATCTCTCTGTTACAATGATCTCTCCCCCTATTTATAGAGGTAAGGGTTACACGTTCAATTTGACAAATTGTAAAGCTATCTTTTCCACCGCTATAGGTAATAAATGCTTGACGAGCAATAAATACTTGATGGATAATAAATGCTTGACAATTCACTGTTGATTTTTAGAGGTTGATGTGTCAATTTTAGGGGTTAACCTGTCAGTTAGCAGAATGTGCCTCTAGTTGATGACTGAACTTGGGCATTCCATACCTATGCTTGGGGCAGCTCGTTTGGCAGTCTGAGCTCATGCTGGGTGACTTGTTGGCCATGCTAGCTGATCTCGTGCTTAGGTTCAATCAAAGTGGATCTTCCAAAAGATGGATAGGGTGACATGTTTCGACCAGTGAATTGAAGTCCATCCTCAATGAGTTGGGACTTTAGTCTTGTCCTACGTCCTGAGCTAACGACCAGCGAGCTGGTACCTCTGTTGAGTAACCTTGGTTTTTTGGGTGCTCTGGGCCCTTTTTTGTTAGATTTATCTCTTGTTGGACTTTTGTTAGCCCATTGCATCACCCAAAAATACCCACAATATTAGCCTCCTAATTCTCAGTTCATTTTGCAAATTGGAAGTTATAATTTGCTGGTAAAGTCCTCATTTGTAGTCTACAGTGTTGTCAAGTCTTTGCTTATAGTCTACCATGTTATCATTTCAAGCTTCAATCTTTCACTTCATCTGCACCAAGCCATACCTCCTACTGTATATATTTCATAGTCGTTGGCGTGGCAACCTTATTTTCTTCTAGACCATTTGATTAAGAATAGTCAAATATCCTCTGGACTCTTTAGTGAAGCCAAATTAGTCTATACAAGGTGTGAGAAACCCTTCTTCCTTCTCCACAAGATGATTTAATGGGTGCCTTAGTTAAGCCCCTCACACTTCAATGGCCTGGGCTTTTGATGAGGCATGTATGGCCTGTTGTATAGGAAATTTCTATGGATAATTCTTTTTTAAGGATTCTAGGAAATCTTGTGCAAATTTTGAATTATTTCCTTACAATTTTTCATAACCTTTTATGGTTAGGCTGTGGAATTTAGCCTTTCTAGTCATGTTCCTTTGTTTCTTTTAGATTCTCAGTGCACGCTGGGGGTGAGGCAGTTGGAAAGGAGCTTTTAGCTAAGAAGGATGATAAGAAGAAGATTGAGGGTCCAGCATGCTCGTTGATCCTTCTAGCTAGTTGAAGTTTAGCTCTTAGGAGCCAACCTTCCTTTCAGAATATGATAGCTGTACGCTTATTCCAGTCTTTTTGCTTCGAATTTTCTTATGTAATTTTGCCACATTGAAAAAGGTTTTTTAATGAAATTTTGCATAATATCCTTGTTTCAAGCACGTCATATTAGTGATTTAGTAGGTTACAACTGGTAACATAAATGAGTTCCTATAAACCACAACTTGGTAAGCGTTAGATAAAATGAATGTCAGATAGGTCAATTGACCTCAGATAGCATAAATTAAACTAATATAAATGAGCTTTTGCCAATATCATGACTTAAAAGGATATGTGCCAAGTTGAACAATCAATCAATCATATTAGCCCATCTTGGTTGACAATGAACTAAAGCATCAGAGTGCTTTCACTGGCAATGAGTTTGGGCACCAGAGTGCCTGAGTGCCTAAGTTAGAATAAAATTGATTACCCAAGTAGGTCATAAGGATGCACCTTTGTCTGTACAAGATTTTGGTGCTTAGTTAGGTCGCACAGATGCACCTCAATTAGCACAACTTGGATGCGATGTCCTAGTAGGCCGCACAGATGCACCTTAGTCTGCATAAGATTTTAGTGCCCAAGTAGGTCGCATGGATGTGCCTCAGCTAGCGTAACTTGGATACGGTGTCCTGGTAGGTTGCATGAATACGCCTTAATCCACATAAGATTTTGGTGCCCAGGTAGGTCGCACGGATATGCTTCAGTTAGCACAAATTGGATGCGGTGTCCCAGTAGGTCTCACGAATGTGCCTTAATGTGTACAAGATTTTGGTACTCAGGTAGGTTGTATGGGTATGCCTTAACTAGCATAACTTGGATGTAGTGTCCCGATAGGTCGCACGGATGTGCCTTAATCCATATAAGATTTTATTGCCCAAGTAGGTCGCACGGATGTACCTCAATTGGCATAACTTGGATATGGAGTGGACTAAGAGTTATAGTCCATTGCTTGTGATATGCGATCTTGGGGGCTGCTTGACATACTTTTGCTCACTGTCTACGAATCTTGGGTTTCTACTACTGTCATGTGTAATCATTTCTACCTTGGTAAGTATCTTTGCCAAGCTGGCGACAACTCACAGTTGGCATTCAGTGAACCGTTGGATTATGGGTATTTGATGGGTTCCCTAATCCAATGCTGAGACTTCGCATAATATAACTTGAGGAGAATTCTTTTCCCTATTTCATTTATCATTTGAAATTTAGAGCTCCTAGACTTTTCTTCTTCATCCTCTCCATCAAGCCTGCGTCTATTCGTCATCGTCCACTATTGTTGGTATCGTTTCAGCTTACCAGACTAACAATTCAGGTTTTTAACCTCTGAAAACCGACTTTGCATTTGTCTCAGACCTTTTCCTTTGGCTAAAACAGTGAGTTTTCTTTCTTCGACTTGTGGTTTCTGGATATTGTTGTTTCATAGTCTATGTAAGACTTGCTTACTTGTGGTTGAAAAATCTAAGGGCATGTTTGGCAACTTGTTTTTCTGTTTTTAAAAATAATTTTTTTGTTTTTTTTTTCTGTAAAAACAAAAAAACCTATTTGGCAAACTGTTTTCAAAAACTATTTTCTAAAAGTGTAACTAAAAAATAGTTTTCAAGAAATAGCAAAATGGTGTTTTCCCTTATTTTTGTATATAGCTATTTTCAGATTTTTTTCAAAAATAAGAAGAATACCTATTTTCATTAATGAC
>JANHAO010022768.1:0-12089 GCA_026873985.1 Saraca asoca
AAAGTCTTATTTCTAATTTTATGATGGGCCAAATTAGAAATAAGAAAAGTTTAAAAGTCATTACTCTTCATAAAAGGGTATGAACGCAAAAGTTATTACTCTTCATGAAAAGGTATGAGTTCAAAAGTTGCTACTGTTCATGAAAATGCATGAGTTCAAAAGTCATCACTCTTTATGAAGGGGTATGAACTTATTATAAAAAGGGTATGGTCCCCAAGTCATATGCACAGTTTTCTTTTCTAACATCCCATCATTAGAAAAGGAGAGACTCTTTATTCTTGAATAGGAATTGTGCATATAAGGCTTGGAAGATCAAGAACCCATAAGTTCCTTCATCAAATTTCCCATGGACTCAAGTACGCTTCTGCTCTATTCATTCTATTGATGATTTAACATAAAAAATCTTATGTTAATGATGGTTTTCATCTTTAAAGTATCCCTCCTTTAAAATTTATAACACAGATTACATAGAATAACTCATATAATAATATTAAACATAAAAAACATTAATTTATCTATATACATAGCTATGAAATAATTTAGGATTCATAACATTCTCATATTCAAGAATAATATGATCAGAAATAGATCATCACAATATAGATCGTATAATGAATTTCATTAATTTGATCAGACTCTGATACCAATTGATAAACCTTTTTTAAAATTATGACCGATCAAACTATGTAAACATGCATATATCTCACTTGCTGATTCTAAATTGATCATGATCACACATACATATCACATTCAAAAAAGTCACTCCTCATTTGTTACCCTAGCTTTCATAGTAAAATTGAAAAGAGAGTCTACAGACAGATAAAGAGTATGCATTTGCATTGGATATTAGGAGTAAGAACCTTATTAAAATAAAATGTAATTAGATAATGATCTGATGCTTCCCAATACCTTATTTGAGCCTAAGTGTCACTAATAAAGCCCAATGTTTATCATCACATATGGACTAATTTGCTTTAACATTTTTTATAATTTCTAAATTATTAGATCTATAATTGAAAAAGAATTCTATATATACTCTTCCAGATCTATACTTAATGCAATGCATTACCTTTCCTATATATATAGAGAGAGTCTAACATATATAGATGTAAAACCAGCAACGAGTCAAGCCACTTGTAAGCAAATTACAACTCAATTCAAGTTTTGACTCAATAAGTTGAGCTCATTAAATAGATGAGTGACACACGAATTGAATTATGTTATATATAGAAATTGGTTCGATCCAAAAGAGCTCGCGAGAAGCCCGAAAGGACCAGCTCGAAGCATGCCCAGAACCACTCTGCCATCAAGTTGAATAGCATACGACCTCGCTAGGCCGAGAAAGCGCATGAAGAGATAAGCTCGATCTCCCTATTCCCAGGATCAGGCAAGCGACCTGGTTAACGAAGTATAACCTGCGACCTGAAGGATCGCCAAACTGAAGACTACGTCATGTCTTGCCCCAATGGTCGAATGGGGCCTGCCTGTAGAAGACAATCTATAGTAACCGGAAAAGGAGATTTAGTTTGTATATTCTATCTTGTACATTAAATGCTGATGTAATAGATTTATTGCATATGTAATTACCATTGTAACCTCCTCCCTTCTATAAATATGAGGAAAGAGCCCCTCTGCAAGAGAGAACCATTTTTTCATGTCAAAGCTCTACCAAAACAGAGATCGAACATTGTAACATTGTGAAAATACTGAATCAATAGCACGCTACCATGGATGTAGGGTTCAGTGATATCTGAATTTGGCCAAACCACGTTAAACCTTGTGTCTCCTCCCCTACTTTTCCATCCCTTCTTCTTCCTTGATTATTTTTCTGTCCTGCTATATTTGAATTGATTATAGGTCAGAGATCCCCGAAATACCCCCCATTGTCTAGAGTTTGGATCATTACCAAAATCTAACATCAACATTTTGGTGCCGTCTGTGGGGATCTCACTTATTCCAGTTCATTTCCACTGTAATGGCCAAGGAAAAAGTCACTAAAGCCTTAAATGCGCAACCCCATCCTCCAAACGGACATGTCTCAACGACGGATTCATCCACTACCCCCGTCATCGACATAACTACTGGCATCCCTCTGGCCAATCCAGCGCAACCAGTTCCTGCTGGCAATGGCGTAGATGAAGTACAAGTCTGGCTCTATTGCCAGGAGAAACTTGAATACATGATGGGAGAGCTGGTTAAAACAGTCATGATGTTAG
Source organism: Saraca asoca (assembly GCA_026873985.1). Classification (NCBI taxonomy): domain Eukaryota; kingdom Viridiplantae; phylum Streptophyta; class Magnoliopsida; order Fabales; family Fabaceae; genus Saraca; species Saraca asoca. The sequence continues at coordinate 2,217 of JANHAO010022768.1, forward strand.
CGCACGCTCAAGCCCAGAACGTGCAAGGGCAGACTGAAGCCACTATACCTAAGGTTGAACATTCTGGTGAGGCCAACCAGGAGTAGACTTCTCATTGCCATCCACAAGGTCGAAACGATTAACCAAACCACTAAGTCTTTAGCTAGAGACTGTGGGGCTTGGATGTTTTGGTAGAAGACCTCCTTCAGAGGGTCAGGCATCTAGAGAAGCATCCTCAGAGTCAGAATGACCAAGGTTGCTTTGGGGAGCAAACCCCCTTCTCTAGAGAGATCATAGAGGAACCCCTTCCATGCAAGCTTAAAGTTCTAGCCATTCCGCTGTATGATAAAGACAGTGACCCGTATAACCATCTAGACTTGTTTAATATCCAGATGGATCTACAAACCTATAACCCCTTGATCGGATGTCGTGTCTTCCCCGCTACCTTAGGTGAAGTTCCTCAAATGTGGTTCAGGAGCCTCCCAACTCGCAGCATAAGTAGTTGGGAAGATTGTCAAGAGAAGTTTATTGATCAATACCGAGCACTGTGAAAGTAACTCGTGCCCCTATGCCACCTCGCTACGATCTTCCAGGGCAAGCAGGAAGCGCTGAAAGATTACATTGCTCACTTCAGGAGCGAAGTCAATAATGTTGAGAAGCCCTTGGATGTTGCTATTTTGGCTGCCATCTCGACGGGACTCCATAGGGATGGAAAGCTATTCAAGAGCTTGTACAAGTCCCTAGTTGGCAACCTGGGTGAGTTCTATGAGTGAGCCACGAAACAAGTTAGGTGGGATGAGACTTTCAGCTCGTAGAGAACCGAAATGAGTGGTTCAGCTCCGAACAGGAAAAGAAATAACCATGGGAACAGAAATGGTGACCTCGAGTGCCAGCTTACTAAAAAGAGCAAGGACGAATGACCCTTACCCCAAACTCACCACAACACTTCTAGCATCTTGTCAGATACTCAGGACAAGATCTTCGCAATGGAAGGGGACAAGGAAGACTTCAGAAAGCTTCCACCCTTGAAGACTCCCGGCAAGTCCAGACTCAATCAGGGAAAATTCTGTGCATATCACAACGAATTCGGGCACGTCACTTCAGAGTATTGGGCGCTGAGAGATGCTATCGAGGATCTCATCAAAAGAGGTCGTCTACATGATTACATTGTGTGGCCCTCCAGGCAACAGCATGGATCATCCCAACGAGATGCCGAACAAGAGCAATCTCCTACTATCAGGATGATCCTTGAAACTCTTGTACTTATTTATAAATTGCATGAATATTTTGAATACAACTACTGATATTGAATTTTCTTCTAACAGGTGACTTGCCTGATTGGCACCCTTTTTATTTGGGCATAAGATCGCCCCGGCTACAAGATCGATCACCCCTTTTATTCGACCACAAGATTGCCCCAACCACAAGATCGGTTACCCCTTTTATTTGGCCATGAGATCAGTTCGAGCACAAGATCGCTCACTTGTCAAATTCACAGTTCTCATGCGAACTCAATTAAGTCATAGCTCTCATGTGCACTCATCTATTTGGCCACGAGATTGGCCCGAGCACAAGATCACTCACCTACTAATGTCACGGCCCTTACGCGAATTTATTTTATTATTTAATAATTTTTGCACTAATATGTTCATTTATTTGGCCATAGGATCGGTCCGAGTACGGTATCGCTCCAGTTCACAACTCACACTATCCTCTGACTACGCGCAAATCGCATAGACGGTTCAGATCGAGGCGATTGCAAAAAGAAAATAAAAATAGACAGAAATTGCAGAAAAGAAATCTTATTCATTAAAAGACCTCAACAAGGCGGATTTACATCAAGAATCGAAGGATTTCAACTCCCAGCCCGCTGAACGAACTGCGAGTTGGGGGGCTTATGTTATATATGAAAATTGGTTCGGTCCAAAAGAGCTCGCGAGAAGCCCGAAAGGACCAACTCAAAGCACGCCCAGAACCACTCTGCCATCAAGTCGAATAACGTGCGACCTCGCTAGGCCGAGATCGCACACGAAGAGATGAGTTCGATCTCCCCATTCCCAGGATCGGGCAAGCGACCTGGTTAACGAAGCATAACCTACGACCTAAAGGATCGCCAGACTAAAGACTAAGTCATGTCTTGCCCCAACGGTTGAATGGGCTTGCTTGTAGAAGACAATCTACAATAGCCGGAAAAAGAGATTTAGTCTGTATATTCTATCTTATACATTAAATACTGATATAATAGTTTTACTGCATATGTAATTATCATTGTAACCTCCTCTCCTCTATAAATATGAGGAATGAGCTCCTTTGCAAGAGTGAACCATTTTTCCATGTCGAAGTTCTACCAAAACAGAGATCAAACATTATAACATTATGGAAATACTGAATCAATAACACTACCATGAACGTAGGGTCCGATGATATTCGGATTTAGCCGAACCATATTAAACCTTGTATCTTCTCCTCTGCTCTTCTCTTCCTTCTTCTCCTTTGATTATTTTTCTGTCCTATTATATTTGAACCGATTATAAGTCAGAAATCTCGAAATATCCCCGTTGACTGGAATTTGAATCATTAGCAAAATCTGATGTTAACAAATTAGTTGGCTGATCAACTAATTATTGGCTAATAGATGCATCTTCTTTTTCTGTGACTAGCCTTACGGTTACATATGTATATATATTATATTAGTTATTACAGCTAGCCCACATCTTGTCTTGTTTCTACTTCAAAATTGTCAAACAGTTCTTATCTATTGGAAGCCGTTCAGTTCGCAAAGAGTTTCACGTGAGAAATAGAAAATACTTATTTATTTGATTAACCATTAATTAAAAAATATAAAGAAATTATACTTCCTAATAAGTTATATTTACTGTAAAATATGAAAAGTTATTTATCCACCTCTTTAAATAAATTTTACTTCTTATATTTTTAATGAAATAAAATATAAAATTATTTATATAAAATTTAACTAATGATAAAAATATTTTTTAAAAAATTTATATAATATCTTGATAAAATATCATAATTTTTTTATAAGATATTTTAATTATTTTAATATTATTTCTTGATAATTTAATAGTTGAATAAAAAATCATATGGAGATTAACTTCTTGAAAAATTTTATTTCTTTAATATCAACTAAAAACTTTTTAATACTTTGAAGTTGACATAAAAATTTATTTCTTAAAAAATTTAATTTCTTGCGCTAACTGCCTGAGATGATTGAAGAGTGACATGGGAGCTCTTACTCTTTTATACAGAGAGAGAACGCAGCGATGTTGACTAATTCTCGTCGTTGTGAATATGGGCCCCATCACCATCTCATCTCTCTCCACCCAGGAGCCTTGTGTTAAACCTTAGCAGTCATTCATTACAACTACTGCAGGGTGTAGGCCATAACTTTCCTACCAAAGGAACAAACAATTTCAGATCGGATTCATCACCTTTCCCTTACTATTTCAGTCATTTTATTCTTGGACTTGAGAGATATATAGTACAATCCATTACCCCTTTCATTTTATTATTATATGTACTCAATGCTCACTTCACCGTCAGCAGCAACTATGCCTTTGTCCTTGTTGCAATGAAATCTTTTGAGAAAAAAGTTCGAAAATAAATGGATTATACGTGCTGATTAAGCATTGGTTGGATCAGGATGTGTGCAAGACTGACCCTTATGGCGTATATTGTGGAACATGTATCGGAGCAATAACGAATGAAGCATGGCGTCTACGTCTTCTTGCACTATAGGCAGAAAGATTCACGTAATACGATTAAAGAAACCAGTTTTGAAAATTGACACCAACATGCCTCTTTAAACATCTTTTTCACTTTAATTCTACTTACGTCACTCAACAAGAGGCCTCCAAATTATTGTATATGTATACACATCTTCCCTGTTTTTACTTTCTGCTATTACTTTTAAAAAATTTCTGGCCATGCGAAATGACTTGTATATAGTTGTGGGGGCACGTTGAACAATATTAATCTAAACAAACTACGTAGGCAACCCTCAACGGGTTTAGTGTCAAGGATATTCCCGTTTAATTGAGTTGCCACTTTCCACAACGCTTTCTCTTGCATACTGTTCATATAGACCGATATTAAGAAATATTAGCAAACTGATTACCAGAATGAGGTTGAATACCAACATTACTCTCGTCACCAAGAACCAGAAGTTGGGGAATATTACTTGGCCATGGCCAAACAACTTAAGATTCAACTTTATGAATATCTCATGTTTAGCAAACAAGAAATATAACGATTTAGTAGTATTTCAACAAGCATCAAGGAAAATTTAGTCGGTTTGGATAGAAAACTAGAAAAAGAAACGAAAATGGAAGAATATATTTAAAAAAGTAAAGCATAATAATTATAGAATGATACTGTGTGTAGGACTCTCTAATAGGAACTATATACTAGCTTAATATTGAAACGGAAATATCGAGAGCAGGACGTGCACAAATGCTCAGAATAGATAGCATACATGTACGCTGGATTTAAATGACGGAATAATTTTTACATAATGCGTCTGTCCCTGTTCCTTGACGGGAGACAAACCTCCCATAACGTTAGCAATCATAAGTAATCAAAGTTCAACACCAGTTCCACAGTCAAAAGCTTCATCCTAAGCACTAAAGCAGCGAGCAATGGAACGTGCAAGGTGCAAGACATGCTCTACTTTGTCTCAAAATTGACTCTTCATGTGGGACTCAACCCAATGAACCACGACCAACATACATGCAACTTATGCATGTTTACCCTTTCACTTTTCCACACAACATGCTAATTGACACCCCATCTGAATTCGTGAATCCAATGATGATGATGATGATGATGATGATGACGATGATGATGATGATATATATATATATATATATATATATATATATATAGTCTCAGTTAAGTCACCAGCAAAATGACCATCAAGCATCCATCTGTTAGCGATTCACAATTTTTTACAAGATGCCAATTCAAAATAATATTAGAAATTTAAAAGTGAACCACAGCACTTAGGGTGGGAAGTTAAGAACTCTCACAGGCTTCAGCAAGTTAAGGTTCCCAACCAAATTAGAGACGCTGAAGATTTCCACATGAAAGGTAAAACAGGCAGAAGGGTGATATAATTTATTTTCTATATACAAGTCAAGCAAAACTTGTTTAAGCATACGTAAAATCGCCAGCCACAGAATATTAGAGGGCGCCAGTGACGAGTACTTACTAGAACAGGAGAATATCACCCATTGATAATGCATCCACAAATGAAAAATGGCGTGCAAAACTAAATGTTGTCAGGAGTGACTGGGGAGAATGTTGCAGTATTTCAAATTTGTGAAATATGAGAAAAAATTTCCACGCTAGTCTAAATAAATACCTTAACTTCAATGTGATAGGTCTAGCTTGGCCAAACTTGAACTAAACCCTAAAAAAAAAAAAAAAGAATCAAGGTCAGAACAAGTAAATGATCCATAAATATGCTTAAGCCAAAGAAAATAATAAAGAAACTGATAAATATAGTCCTGTCACAAGTCAATACCTTGAAAACAAATTTATGGATGTTCTACTTCCTGGTCATTTCTGCCATAGTATCCAAACCAAGGCCCATGTGTTACATGAGTAGGGACAAACAAACCCAAAAAGAAAAAGCGAGAGACAAATAATACCATAGGTCACCAGAGGGAAAAAAATATTCTCAAGCATATGTTCTGATAAGGAATTTTTAGACCTCTTCTATAGACTAAACTGAAGAAAAAAAATCCATTTAATTACAGACTCTTAATGCGGAGCTATGAAATCAGCCACAAAAATCTAACCACCTTCCGCAGAAACCTGAAACTATAAATTCCACCATATCTGTTGTGTTGATGTAAGTGTTAACCGGAGAGACCACAGAATGCACAGGGAGGCTACATTTCCAATATAGCACTTGATGGCAATGGACAGCTAATATCCTTATATCTTCTAGTTGGTCAATCCTTTGTCACACGATCTAGGCCTTCCCCAGGAGGATTGTTCTCTGCTCTCGCCATAGGTGTATATACTTCCTTGGCATCCTGTGATACATAAGCCAATAAAAAATTGTATGACTTGTGAATTTGTCATCTTTAGCGTGATGCTAAAATATCATCTCTTAGGACCAGAGATACAGATAATAATAATAATAATAAAAGGATAAAACAGATTTAATCCCACATATATTCTCATCAACTTACCATAAATTCATATCGAGGCAAAATAACCAAATAAAAAAAAAAAAAAGAACTCACAACTAGCACTTTAGCAGAGTATATCACAGTATATTCAAACTTAGTATGCTTATGAATGGCCAAATCATCAACTATAACAATATCAGAAGCCTGAGGCATTTGAAAATATTATAGCACTTTAAGGATGCTCATAAATGACTTCTCAACGCAAAAAGTTTGCTCATGCATGATCTTGGTGTCTGAACTTAAGTTAAAATGTAATTGAGATTTGAGGATGTCCCCAGAAAAAGACACCACATACACAACCAAGGAAATTGGCAAATGAACTTAATATTTCTCCCTGTCTCACCTTTTCTCATGCGTCATCCAAATGGATGTACAATTTGTACACAACTTATATTTCGCAATTCAAAGAGTCAAAATAATCAGTATTCCATGAACAGTCAATAGAAACCAGCAGGAATATAGCAGAGTACTGGTTAACATCAATCAAGCAACGTGCTCCTAGCTTTCCCTTTATACCTTAAACCAATAACTATTATGAAAAAATATAGTTAATTTATTTGATGTGCAATGATACCTTTTCTAGTGTTTCATTTGAATGCTTATTGTTTCTTCCATCAACCTGGAAATGATCAGAAGCCTTGATGGTTTCTGTCTCAGATGTAGATATAACAGCTCGATTTCCTTCCAAGTCCTTACTGGATGGATTGCCATTTACAGAAACTCCAGAAGTGGATGGATTATTATCAACAGTCACACCCTGAGGATTTTCAACCACTAAGTCAGCTTCAGCCACAGTTTCCCATGCAACAGTTTTTTCATTTGCCTCATTCACTGCAGTTGCTTTAGCTGCTGCCTCAGCTTTCCTTTGTTCTTCTTCTCTTTGTTGTCGCCTCCTTGCTTCTTCCTCCTTTAGTTGCTTGAATCTACAACAGAAAGGGGAATGGAATCAGAAGGGGTGAAGATCACATTAATAACATGAAGAAATTAGTGCTGCTATCTATACTCACTAACCAACCTTTCACCAGGCCGTAGCCCTTCTGCTGTCAACTTCTCCCTTGGCCTGGCCTCCTTAGTGGGATTTAGTTCAGGCACTGACTTTGGAATCTGCATTTGGACATCCTTCATGATATCATCATGGGCTTCCCTCATTGGAATTTTTGCACCGCCTAGCTTTTGAAGCCATACTTGTTGTGCAGTGCTTAATATATTATTTGTGAACCTGTCTTAAGCAAAACTATGTAAATATAGACAGGCAGGAATATTCTTATGACTTGATGAATAAAGCCAAACAAAGAAAAGAAATGCTTACCAGTAAAGGCTTAGACCAGAAGGAACTGAAAGAGCAAAGTAACCAATCATTAACGGAAGGAGCTTAGTTAAGGCTTGGGAACTCTTCATGTTGGGATCATTACTCTGAAATTAAGCATGACAAATAATTAGCAATTCAGCTACATATATCAGGAGCTGTGCTTGCATGTACACGCACAAGCACAAGCACATGCACACACACACAGAGTAAACTAAAATCAATTGCTCTATGTTTTTTCCTTTTAACTTCGTACAAGGCAGCTGCCATCACAGCATACAAATTAGATTTCAAACATACATATATCAGATTTAAATTCAACAGACAAGATGACTGACCTGTGATGATTGCATCAATTGGACAGAGATATACTGAGAAACTACCAGCAATACAGGCAAGACAAGGTATGCCAATGTATCTGACCATCCAAGGGGTGGGTGACCATCCTGAAATAAATAAAGAAAGAAAGAAAGAAATTATCAATAAAACAAACTTGAAATCACAATCTATCTGAATACTGATTGCCTGCAATCATCATCGTTGCATTTTGAAATAAAAAAGAACAGATTTCTGATTTTGTTAAATGTTCAAGTTGTTGACCAGGAAAACTTCCAGGAAAATGCCAAAAACAGAAAACCACAATAGAGGCCATAATGACTGTCATGTATAAACCAGATCAATTTTGTGTGATGTTAGTCATAGACAATGACATTTTTATCTAGCAGGTCACTCCCAAGAAGTTGTCTCACTGATGAAGACCAATTTATAATCTGACAACAGATTATTTTAGCACAAAATTCAATGATCTTGAGCAGAAAATGATACCTAACATGTCCCAAAAATAATATCCTTTAAAGAAGTACTTTTATTTTGTAATTAAAATACCCACCATAAATGGAAAAAGCCAAGAGATACCACTGCCATTTTGGCGAGCTGCAATTGTAGTTGGACCAGCAAGGGAAGGAATCCAGAAGAAGCCCTCTGTAAGGAGTCCCTTTGAATTAGACAAAAAACACAAAATTAGCCATGGAAGATAAATACAAGGGAAAAGTTGATTAGAAATAGAAAAAAATACAGAATAACCACCATACCTCATCTGCCACATTTGAAAGCGCTCTGTACAGCCCTATCCATACAGGTATTGTTGCAAGTGTGGGCAGGCATCCTGAATAAAAGTAAAGGCAAAAAGGACAGATTAATAGAAGAACTACCAATCCTCAATCTTCTAAAAACCTATTAAGCCAAATATTTCATCAATACCTGCTAGAGGATTTATGCCAGCCAATTTATACAACCGAGCAGTTTCAAGTTGAATTCTCTCCTGCAAATAAGCAGTATAAAACTTGATAATATGAATAAAAGAGATCCCAATGGGCAAAGGTTGCAAAATCTAGAAACTAACAACAGAAGTTGCAATAACATAATTCTGTCAGACAAGATAGCATAGCAGTTGCTTCAATTCTCATAAAAATAACATACTTAAGAAGGAAACAGAGCATTCAAGGTTAAAATTTCTAAGAAGCACCCTAAATTGATCGAATTGAATTTCCCACAGCAGTTCATACAAAGGGATTTCAACAGGGAAAGTAAAATTTAAAGAGACCAAATAAAATACCTGATCACCAGCATACCGTTGTTGAATAGCCTTTATTTGGGGTTGCAAAGATCTCATAGCCATGGCAGATTCTACCTGTACCACCATTACTCAACTATAAAATTGAATCATAATGAAAATGATATAAGAAAGTATCATTGGTTACAGTTTTAGAGCTTTGTCAATGCCAAGAACAATGTTTGTGTCAGTCAGTCCTTAAAATATGTAAAATTTTCAAAACCATAAGCTGAAGAACATGAGAATAGCATCAACACTATTGAATCATACTTCAACAAGGAGTCAATCCACCAACCTGTTTCTTTGTCAACGGAAATGTAATGGCCTTGACAATAATTGTAAGGAGTATAATTGCAAAGCCATAAGCATATGGTACATGCAAAGCAGAAAGCCCATCCTTGAGTACCTGAAATTTTAAATTACTTCCCTTCAGAATTCATTGGATAATGTACTATGGCAAAAATAGATCCACAAGTGTGGATGCAATTATGTTTTTTTCTAATGAAAAGAACCGTCTAAAATCACACATGTAAAAGGAGCACAACTTCCTTCAACCTCTGGTAGCATAGAAATAAGGTGTGTGTATATAAAGTTGACATTGGCTTCAAACTAAGGATGCTATTGTAAGTATCTATTGACTATCCGTCTACCATGCACAGAGACACCATGTAACTAACAGTGGAAGGAATTGGGGTATAGTGGAACAACACTTGTGTTGACAGCAATCGATTGAGTTTATGAAATTGGCAAATATATAA
>JANHAO010022769.1:0-12093 GCA_026873985.1 Saraca asoca
TTCAATTACTTGATTTCCTTGTGGAATGATAGCTTTCAAATTTATTTTGTGACTATGGCTGCTGAATGGGTAAGCATATTTTTCACAACTATATACTTTCAAATATGATTTTTAAATGGGATATTTGGGTGATCATGAGATTTTTTACTCACTAAGTCTATACGAAACTCACTTCTTTCTTCTCCATATTTTTCAGAGCCTAAGGACACACCCACGACCCCTCCACCTCATCCTGATTCTGGGTCTACTCATTAAACAAGTAGGTCACCTTTTGCAGAGATCTAAGGTATATACATGGGTAAATGTTGGTAGTTAGTTTAGTGATTGTGTATATGTATTTTGTTTAGATGAAGCCTAGTAGGTATAGCCTTGTACTGTCTGGGCTGTTGTGATGTTGAGCGATTGTGCAGGTTGTGTATAGAGCGTGTAACCCTTTAGTTATTGTGTATACCTTGTGCCTAGATGTCCTATAAATAGAGGGAACTTTGTAAAATTTTCAATAGAAAAGATATTTTATATTTATCTGTTATTGTGGTTATATGTCTTAACATGTCATCTTGCATGGTTAGACTTGCAAAAGGTTTTCTAATGGTAATCTTATACGCTAGTCACATGTCGAGGATTGGGGCATGACATAAATATTTTCAAACTTATATCATAAAATTTATATTTTAATAAAAAAAAATAAGATGCTATGTATTTTTTAAGGTTTTAAAGAATAATTTGTAATTTAATAAAAAATTATAGATATATAATATATTTTTCCTTAAATAAATTGTAAAAAAGAGTGTAATATTTACCAAATTTTAGCATCAATAGTTTTTTTTTAACTAAAATATTATGCAGTAGCTGGACTTAATCATTCACAAAAAAAAAAAATTGATAATAACTTGTTATGAGTATTTTCTGGTACTGCATAAAATGGGCTAACAAAGGCCTAGCAGCAGATAAATTCAAATGAGAAAAAGAGCTAAGATCATCAAATTGCCAGCTACAAGAGCACAAGAGTGAGGCAGAAGCGCTAGCTCGCTAAGAGATAAGCCCCGACTAGCATAGCTAACAATTCGCTTTGTGCGAGCTCACATTGCCAAGTGCGAGCTCACGAGCTCGATCTTGCTGACTGAAGGCCAATAATGACCTCGATTAGTAGTCTCAGCTCGTGGGACGTGGCATTTCACCCCATTGAGAGCACACTATGAGTAGGCACCCATTCAGACTTGTCATGCCCTAATTCATGGAATGTGACTAGCATAGAAGGTTACCATTAGGAAACCCCTTACAAGCTTTACAATGTAAATAAAATACCAATAACTCATAATTTTACCAATCTATGACTGAATGTTTATATATATTAAATTCTAATAAAAATTCGACAGAGTTTTCTCTATTTTTCGGACACCTGGCCTCAAGGTTTGTACAACACCAAAAGGGCTATATGCCCATCACACCTTGTACAACAACCTAATAATATGTAGTGGCCCAGACTATATAATTTACATTCTACTGGGCGTCTATCAATTATACACAATACATGCATATACAATCCTATCAATTGCCAAACTTTACACCACAATTTTACCTTAATCTCCGCAAGATGGGTCCACTCGGTCAATGAGCAGGTCCCGAGTTGGGACGAGGTGAAGGGGTCATAGGTGTGTCCTCAGACTCTAAAAAATATGGAAAAGAAAGAAATGAATTTCATAGAAACTCAATGAGTAAATAATCTCATGATCACTCAAAATTCCATGTGAAAATCATACTCGAAAGTATATATATATATATATATAAATATATACCCGTGAATATATGCTTACCTATTTTGCATCCTAAAACTTAATATACATTCAAAGACTACTATTCAGCCAGAAAATTTAGGTAAATAAAAACATGATCTTCAAAAGCATAAGGATAAACATAAAAAATGCTACTATGGAAGATACATTAACCATGATATAAATATGAGGGAAAGCCAATAAACTTTCTAACATTACATCAAATTTTAACTTAGTAAAATATCTGTTATGTACGAAAAGTGGCCTCGCAAAGACAAGTCCCCGAGCGCGACCAAGACCAAGTTCCTCGCTTCGATGGGGAGCTCTTGGCAGGCCTCGCTTCACTCACCAGAAAGCGGCACAGCGAGGTAACCTCAGTATCCTTCTCGATGCCGGCCTCGCCTCATCCATAACGAGGCGGTGACACAGCGGGACAATGAGGAAGCCACAAGGCTCGTAGCCACACCATGCTCGCCACAGCAGCCTCTGTGACACCTCCGAGCTAAGGATTCCCGCTTGAGACGCCCAACACCTCACCTGGCACAACGGCGCAAGTCTACTGCCGACCAGAGGGGCCCATCCCGTAGTCTACATTTTACAGTAGCTGAATTGTAGACTGTTTATTGTCTTTTCCATTTATAACTTGATGTAACACAACTGTAACTTGTAATTAATGCATGTAACTCCTTCTTTCTCTATAAATAGGATTGCATTGTTAGAAGAGGGGAGACACCAATTCTGGTAGGCAGAAACTCTGCAAATTACTTCCAATACATCAATAAAAGCTCCGCTGTGGACGTAGGGTCCGGTGCCGTCCGGATTTAGCCGAACCACATTAAACCCTGTGTCTTTTTCCTAACTCTTCCCTTCATCCTCCTCTATTCTACTGTTCAGTTATATCTGAATCGGATACAGGCTTGAGATCCCGAAGAATCCCTCCTTTGGCTGGATTTTGGAGCATATCCAAAATCTGACGTCAACAATATCCAACTGAATTTTTCAAAGAATAAATTTAAAATGGTAACCAAATCATAATACCTGTCATAAGCCATCCAGCATGTCTGTCGGATACTCATAAATGTCCCATCATAAGCCATCCAACACGTTTGCTGGATGCTCATGAACGTATATATCCCTACATCTCTCCATCCTTATTGCTCCCTGCCAGCTATTTACATACTCACAAGTGCACTTGAAGGTTACCAATAAATTTTCTAATGGGTCCAATATCTCAAATCAATAATTTAAAAATATCATGTAACATGAAAATTCATTATTCGGGTGAGCAACATTTATTAAAAATATACATAAACCTATCAATGCATTTCCATATTCATTCATCATATAGAAAAATAGTATCATTAATTACAATAATATAGAGCAAGGTGGAAATGCATGATTTTTAACACGACAAACCATTTCATGTATACATGCAACTTAAAAATATACTTTTGAAATAACTTCAACATATAGGGAAAATCTTATTATTTAAAAAGGGTTAATAATATTTCATACAATAAAATTAATTTATGATTACACATGAGATTATTAAGTGAGGAGGATTGTCTACTCACCTTTGACACTCTTTAGAAAGTTAAGTCAACTGAAGCTCCAAAATTGAACGTCAATATGTTTAATCCTTCGATAGGAATTCTACTAAAGCAAAACAATGCAAAACAATAAGAGAATTTCAAATTTCTTCCAATTAGAACAGTAAGGGTTTCAAGGGAAATTTCTTGCAAACTAGCTATAGGGTTACTATAGAATAAATATTTTGTTTAAGAAATATTCACCACCTTCCAAAGTGCAGGTGGGGAGCTCGCTGCTGGCTGGATCGACATCGGTGAGCCAAATTTGGTCACTGGCCGAACCAACTAAAGCAAAAGAGAGAAATGCTATCGTGAGCTGAGTTGGAAAGTAGAGACGCTAAAGAAAGGAGCTTGCTGACTGGATCATGTTGGCTAGTGACAACAAGCCAGAGAAAAAGAAGATTGTTGGAGTGCAACAGCCAAGCAGGGAAGCTTCAGCCAATACTCATCGGAAGAGGAGGAAGACACTTGAGATGGAGAGAAGACGTTGTGCAACGGCCGGAGCTCGCTGGAACTTACCGAAGACGACGGGCCAAAGGAGATCGACGTCAGAGAATGCAGCAGCAGGAGTTGGGTCGGAGCTTTGGGAAATTTGTGTGAGGAGGAAGAAGAGGCCGGTGGCTGGGAAATATATACATAAGGTTAAATGGAGAAAATTGTGATTTGACCCCATGACTTTCCATAGACTTCAAATAAGTCCTTCTGAAAGATAAGAAATTACGTTATGGCCCTAATGAAATTTAAGACTTTCCATTTCGGTCCCCCAATAACTTTTTTTTTTAAGGTATTACAAGACTTGACTTGTAGGGCCAGTTTGCAAGGAGTAGCTTACAAAGGCCCACGAGCAAAAAGTAGTCTGTAAAAGCCGTTCTTGTCATTTACATTTATTACTTGATGTAATAGAAATACAACTTATATAATTACATTTGTAACCTTTTAACCTTTATAAATAAGAGAGAGTATATCATTGTAAGAGAGGCTAGAAAAACAGATACTGAAACTCTGTAGAAATTTTACCAAATAAATAAAAACCACCGTAGACGTAGGGACCAGTGCTACCTGATTTTAATTGAACCACATTAAAAATCCTTTTGCATCCTTGCTGCTTTTCCTCTTCATTTCCTCATTTTTTCACTTGTTCAACCAGATTGTAGTTTGAGTCCTTAAGAACTCTTTGGGTTGGCTGGATTTGGATCGAATCAAATTCCACTATCAACATAACTTAAAAAAAAAAACCAGTTTACCATATGGTTAAAAAAATAAACACACTATTAATTGAATATGTTGTGTTGCATAACAATTGTATCCATATTTTTAGTGGTGCTATGACACTATTATCTTAAAAAATTTTCTTTTTTAGAGTTTGAATTGAAAATAATATATATATTTATTGATTTGTTAGCCCGTCATCATGAAAAAAATAAATAAATTAATGATTTAGATTAATGTTTTATAATATACAATGAAAATACATATTTATACCGAACAATTCTTCCTTCTTATTTATTTCTCCCATTTACAAATTGTGCACTTTTACAGTAGTTCTGAAATGTTGCTATACACCTTGACATGAGTTTTGCCTAACACATCTAGTAAAAAAAGTCATAAATCACAATGAATATTATCTATAAATATGAGAGAATATAAATAATAAATATATAGGTATTATTATTCCAATGAAGATATTTTAGTTGTGCAATTATATCATAACTGCTTCATCGAGTAACAATCATGTTCAAATGCATTTACATCCTTTAATTTTTTATTTAATTATATTTTTATTGTGTTGAAGAAATATAGACACATGATTTGTATATAATAGGAATTAATTTTTTTTTACATATAATGAAATTTATAAAAAAAAAATTATATAATTCTTTAAAATGGCGGAAATAGATACCTCTCAATCACCATCTACTTCTAATATTAAATCACTCATAAATCTCAATAATGCACTAATTTTTTAGATTTATCCACTAAGCCGCAACTTTTGTTACCTGCCTCCTCTCTGTCATCTAGAAATTGGGAGGCAAAAGGTTTCCAATGAAGCGAAAAGCAATTTTAACTTTTCATTAGTGGGCCTGGAGAGAACTCCATCACTGTCAGCCAGCTTAAAAATATTTTGATTTTTTTTTAAAAAAGGTGCATAAATTAAGTCCAGTCAATTGCAGATAACATAGAATAGAAAATAAGGTACACGGCCTCTGGATAAATTCTTTTATAAAAGCACTTTGCAAAATTTGTAAATTCAATCAATTACAATTTTAGTTATTTTTATTAATAATAATGAAGTGATTGAATCTCGCACATAAAAGAAATGGTCATTAGCTGAGTTCCACGATGCATCGATATTTATATAGCAGTCGTATCCGAGTGTCGGTATCAGAAATAATATCGACACTCATCAACACCGACACAAAATTTATTGAGGTTATATTCGTAATTTTAAAAAGTTCAGATATACATTCTTTATTTCAAAAAATATGTTAAGTTCGATTTCTAACTTATTATTTATTATATCCTATTATTTAATATTATGAATACTTATTTTTATATAAAAAATAATAATTATAATATATATATTTATAAATAAATATAATATTTTTTAATATTTATAAATATATCTTTATATTCTTATTATCTACACTTACCCCTTGATGATTTATAATTTTTTAAAAATATCATATCCTGTGTCTATGTTCACATTTTTTAGTATCTATATATCGATATTCATATAAAATATATCGAGTTGACAAAGATAGCACTATCGCAGCGGCATATTAACCATAATAATGATTTCATAAATTGATAATTTAATTAAATTCTGGCTGTCTCTATCCTCTTCTTCTCTTGACTGACTTTTTGTTTATATCGAACGAGACAGCCTGTGCTCTGACCGTTGATTTTGCCAATAGGTTAAGGTTTGCGATGAAGGTCGCATAATTGTCAGAGATTATATTCTATTTATGGCGTGTTATACAAGCGTGTTATATATATTAAAATTATTAGTTTGTTAACACCATATATTTACATTATTTGTCATAAACTGGCAAAGTGTTGGTTTGGCAGTGACAGAGTGTTAACTTTTTTTTTTTGAATTCGATGTTAAAGAACATCAATTTATAATTAATGGAAAGTTAAAAATCTTTAAAATTGATAACATTTTAATAAGATTATAATGATAAATTTATCTTTTAAAGCAGTAATTTTGACTAAATCAAATATTTTATAAAAAGAAAATATAATATGATTATAATCAGCAGAAATAACAACATTGGTAGCCTCTGCTCATTTTTTTTATTTTTAGAAAAAAATAGCTTTTATAAATGAAGTTGTTGAGCAATTGGATATTACGATTTTATAATTTTTTTTTGCTAATTATTAGAATGCTAATTTTATTGGCGAAAAAAGTAGTAGTGGATATAGGAGCTCTACTTCTTGATGCTAGTTTTCTTGTAACCAAATACTAGCTGGTGTCAAAAGAAAATTCCTACTTGACATATAAAGATATTTTCAGTCATTCAGGCTATTAAATAATTTAAATTTTAAACAAAATCTAATAGTAAGAGATTAATAATTTACCCTCTCATATTCAAACTTTCATGTTGTTATACCAAAGAATTGATTAATTATCAATAATGGGTTGAGATTTTAATTTGACTTCCCAATTTACGAAGCTAACTATTGTATCTCATAATTATAATCGTCCTTTGGTAGAGTGATAGCTTTAACTAATCTTCAATTTTGATTGCTAATGCTTAAAGCTAAAATTCATATTAAGTCCACCCCAAAAATGTAAATTATGCGAAACTTATTGTGACTGTTTAACAGTTAAAATTATCAAAGTGTATATAGATAATCTGTAAAAATCTTAAAATCATGCACAGAACTGATTCTGTTTATAGTTGACTAGTCTAATTTCTAGTAAATTTCCCTCGAACTAAAAATTTTATTATTTCTCTGTTCACTGCTAATGTTTCTCTAACTATTGACTTTTCTTTTTTTCTTTTTTTTTTTTGGCGCTGTAGTTTAACCACTGACTTTGCTGATTGGAATGCTTAACGAAGGAAAGTAGATCAATCTTATAAATGCCCTTTCTAACAACTAGAACAATAGCGGTGAATCTCGTAAATATTCACAAAAAGAGAGGCCAAACTCGGAAAAACAAAAGTACAAAGGTCCCATCTACAGTAGTACTGTTGCCCATGTTACTTCGGTTGCTAAGATGTCGCGCACATATCTCCGTCTTAGGACTTGGTCGCAAATATTCCAAAGCTCCTTAAGATCTAGTCTTCTTCAACATGTTCCACTTAACCGCATACAAATTTACGCGCTTTATTGCAGAATCTTCATCAAGCTATTCTGCATAAGAAGGGAGCAGAAAAATCCACCCAATCATTGAAGAAATTTGCAGCAAACATGGGAGGCAATGGCAAGCACAGGTGGAAAATCTCTTTTCATCGTCCTTCCTCTAACTCAAGGCTCGAACCTAGGCAACCGCCCAAGGAGTTTTTATGCTCGATTTCCGGGTGCTTAATGTCCGACCCGGTTATTGTTGCTTCGGGTCAGACATTTGAGAGGGTTGCCGTTCAAGTCTGCCAAGATTTGGGGTTCTCCCCCAAGCTTGAAGACGGGTCTAGACCCGATTTCTCGACCGTGATTCCTAACTTGGCCATCAAAAGGACGATATCCAATTGGTGCGATGATTCGGGTATGGCACACCCACTCGCGCCGGATTATAGCTCCGTCGAGAGGATGGTCCGTGCAGCACTGGCGTCAGAACCCAAAACCGAAGGAACCGAGCTAAGAATTTCTGAGAGGGAATTGCTGAAGGGCGTGGCTGATAATCCGCCGGTGATTTTCTCTCACGCTGCGACCGAATTGGGTCCCCGAGTCAACCATTTCAACTCGGGCTCGTTTGAGGAATCAGTAGTCATCGGCGCGAGTCCCGGAACCCCTTTGCCGCTAACGATTCGTCCTACCTGTTATTCTTCCTCGTCATCTTCTTCAGAAATTACCGAAACCGACCCTCCTGGTCCGATTTCAGAGGAAGAAGAGAAATTGCTACCGAAATTTAAGAGCAGCGAAGTTTCTGAGGAAGAAGAGGCTGTTATTTCACTGAGGAACATCACAAGGACCAGAGAGGAAACTAGGGTTACTCTCTGCAATCCTCGGTTCCTCGCTGCACTTCGACCCTTGATCGTTTCGAGATACTCCGTTGTGCAAGTAAACGCCGTCGCTTCGTTGGTGAATCTTTCGCTCGAGAAATCGAACAAGGTGAAGATCGTACGGTCGGGGTTTGTCCCCTTTCTAATTGATGTCTTGAAAGGCGGATCCGCTGAAACTCAGGAGCACGCTGCAGGTGCTTTATTCAGCTTAGCTTTAGATGACGATAATAAGATGGCTATCGGAGTTCTGGGCGCATTGCAGCCATTGATGCACGCATTGAGGTCCGAGTCGGAACGGACTCGACATGACTCGGCTCTTGCGCTGTACCACTTGACCTTGGTTCAAAGCAACCGGGTCAAGCTGGTGAAACTCGGGGCGGTGCCTACGTTACTAACGATGGTGAAAACGGGAAATTCAGCTGGGCGGATTTTGCTGATTCTGTGTAACCTTGCTGTTTGCACAGAGGGAAGGACGGCGATGTTGGACGCTAATTCGGTGGAATGCTTGATTGGGTTGCTGAGGAGGAACGAATTGGACTCGGAAGCGACTCGGGAGAACTGTGTGGCTGCGTTGTATGCGCTCAGCCATGGGAGCTTGAGGTTCAAGGGGTTGGCGAAGGATGCAAGGGCCGTCGAAGTGTTGAAGGAGATTGAAGAGAGAGGAACAGAGAGGGCAAGAGAGAAAGCGAAGAGGATATTGCAGATGATGAGGGCTGGAGGAGATGGGGAAGAAGACAATGGATTGGATTTAGATGGGGTTTTGGAATCGGGTGGGTTTGCCCGAACCCGATTGCGAGTTGGTGGTGGGAGAAGCATGAATGTTGCCAACACAGCGACCTTTTAAATTTTTCTCATTTTATTTTTGTTTTTTGTTTAACACTTTTAGGAGTAGGAAGATTGTATACAGTAATAGTGGCACCAGAATCTGAATTGAGTGAGAAGAGCGTAGACTTGAATGGGAGGTGGCGAGTTAAAGTTGTTTTTGGGATTTAAATGAATAGATTGTGTTGATTGACTCAGGTTTTAGGTTGTAAAACTGTGAATGTGTACATACGATAATTAGAAGACTGAAGAAGGCATTTTGTTGTACGCTTGGGTGCAGGAAAACAAGGTTGTCTGGGTAGCAACTCGTGTGTTCTTTCATACTGCAAAAATTACCAGCAGTTATCTCATGTCGTTATCTTACATTTGCTCCCCTTTGTGACTTTTTTTCTGCATCAAAGATCTTAAAAGGCTAAGAATGAAAACTAAACACATGAGAAGAACTGCAAAAACAATACGAGGATCATACTGGACCCAACCCTGTTGCCGATTGCTACTTTGTAAGTATGCTATTAAGGGAAAGTGTTGGAGCTCACCTACTTCAAAATGATCTTCTGCTATCATCAGCAAATAACCTCGCTTGCTGCATCCTACTGAAATTATGGCATTCAGGAGGTGCTCCTATTTGATGATCGATGGTCGTGAAAGGCTTCCAGACTAACTGGACTTTCATGGAGATCTCATTAGTAAACATTTGCTGCACCGGCAACACCGCTTATCGGAGTGCTTTGTTCCTTTATATGACTCTAAATCAATTGGCTCATGAAGATTGTGGAGTTGATTCGACTGCATGTGAGACAAGGTTCTGTATCACAGCATCTGTGCCTATTGTGTCACGACTTTTCAAATCAAAACTTCGATGCTTGCGTGGTTTCACAATTATTTTCAACAACCTAAAAACCGGAGAAAAATACAATGACTTATTTTTAATAAATAAATGAAAAAAATTGTGTGGTAAACTAAAATTTTTAATAAATAAAATATAATAAATCAAGAAGAAAAAGTATAGGAGAAAAAAATCTTTTAAAAATAATATACAATGATGATTTCTTGATTAAAATTCTCTGATCTATAATATTTTTTTAGATATATTTAATTATATTTTTAATAATGAACTAGAGACAATAATCATGAGTAACTAAAAAATCATTTTGAGTATAGTTTATTTTAATAAGAATTATAAAAAAAAAATTCAATTTATTCTTATATTATCTTTATTTTTATTTTCTTTTTTATTATTATCTTATTTTAATAATAAAGACAAAAATCTCTATCACTTTTTAAATATATTTTTTAATAATTTAATATTAAAAATAATTTTTTATATATCATTTAAATAATAATAAATTATACATAATTAATTATTAAATAATATTATCATTCATTAGAAAAAAGGTTATAATAAATTATGTTTATAATTAATTATGTTTCCGCGATACTTAATAAGTCCTAGGTGAATATAGTTTTACTTATTGAGTTTGTCAAGTACATTCTTAAACTCAATTGTGCAAGTTTGGTAAAAAATAAATAAATTTAAAATAAAAGAGAAAAAAAATAAAAAAAATCATATATCTCTTGAATAAAAGATCTCATCTTACTAATTGAGATTATGAGTGTTTTTGGTAAGGAAATAAGCTAGCTTATAGTTTATTTGACTAGCTTATGTTGACGTTGAAATTCGGCTCGTCAAGAGGACCAGAACTTCGGCCAACGGAATGTGAATTTCAGGAATCAATGCCGCTCTTGAAGTGTTGTGAATGATGCTCAAGGGGAAGAGCAAGAAGGATTTTTAACGTGATTCGGCTAAATTCAGACGGCACTGGATCCACGTCCACTGCGGAAGTATTATTAATATTGGATATTTTTGCAGGAGTTCTGCTTACAAGACTGGCCTCTCCCTCTTGTTAACAAAGCAATCCTATTTATAGAGGAAGGTGAGATTACACACATTAAATGCTAGTTACAGTTATGTTACATCAAATAAATGAGAAAAGACAGTGAGAAGATCATATTCCGACTGTAGGCTGTGGAAGTGGGCTCCTTAGGCCGACAGCATAGGCTTGTAGCCGTTGCCGTGTCAGGCAAAACACTTTGCTGTCTCAAACGAGGGTTCCTTGGTTCTGGAGAAGCCACAAGGGTTGTGGCGACGAGTACGAGCGTAGCGATTGCTGGACCGATCCTTGAACTCATTATCGCTAGCTTGTGCTTTTCCTGAAATGTGGCCCTTTGGCCTGTTTCTCGTAGCGCTGTGGTAACGTGGCGAGCCAGGTAAGGTTCGGCACCTGTGATGCCGTTGCTATTATCCGTTAGTTCGACCAAAGTTCTCGAAAAGTTTCTTGCTGAAGCGCAAGGACTGGCCTTCACTCCTTCAGTTACTTGTCCTTACGAGACTAATTTTAGTGTATAACAGCTTATAAGCTTATTTGATCAAAATAGAACTATTTGGTAAACGAATTTATTTCAGTAGTTTATAATTTTTTTTAATACGCTGCTTTTAGTAACGTCTGGAGGAGCTTATAGCTTCTTTTTTTTTTTTTTTTCTAAATTTGCCTTTCTGCACACCTTCTTTGTTTGCTTTATGGGTTTGCTTCCGTGAGAAGTCTTCTAAGATTGCTTGGTGCACAAGCATGGGGCTAATAAAAATAAAAAATTATAATATAATTTATAAAAAATATTTTTTATAATAATAATCTAATTTACTTATATTAATAATTATAAAATAATAAAAATAAAAAATATTTT
>JANHAO010022770.1:0-12099 GCA_026873985.1 Saraca asoca
TAAACGGGCCAAGCCCGTTTAAGCCCGCATTTAAACGGGCCGTCTTTCAACTGGTCCAACCCGCATTTTTTTGCGGGCTAACCCGCCGGGCCCGCGGGCCTTTGGCCCGTTATGCATCCCTAGCCATTACATATTATATCTCAACTAATGTCATAAATATGAGCTAATACTTCAATATTTATTTGATTATAAATTGCATTAGGTCCATAATTAGATAAAATTCTAATAATATCCTACTTAGAGCATATATAATTTAGAAATTATGGCCACTTTAAATAAATGTCAAAGTAAATATGACATTATTACACCCATAGGCCTTAATTGAGATCATAAGCATCCAATAGTATAAAATAATTATATCCATTGGGATATTAACGTCATGTACATTATATATCTACACTTCACTAACCAATATTTTTAATATAAAATGTACATGACAAGATTTACATAATGGTACACGTGACTATATGTAAATCTCTATATAATGATCCTAGCATCCACCTAAGATGCCAAATAAGAATCAATATTCTTAACATAACAGTAAAACACAGTCTAAATATCTCTAATAACATGTCATAATCAGAAAATGTGCATAAATAATAATACATGACAACATCATGAATATTTTATTGATACATATGTCAAGATAAATAATAAACTAAATGTAATTACATCAAATATAATACTCCCACTAATCCAAAATATCAAAAGATTTAGCCAAATTCATATTAATTACATGATCATAATACGTTCTAACTGCTAAGCCTTTGGTCAGTGGATTCGCAAGCATAGATTTGTGGAAATATCCTCAATACAAGAAACATGCTCACATATCTTCTCTCTCATGAACTGGTACTTAACATTAAAATGTTTTGTGCGGACAAAACTTTTATTATTGAAAGAGAAGTGAACAGTAGTAGTATTGTCGCAGTAAATTGTTAAGGGTCTTGATATGCTCTCAACAAAATTAAAACTAGCAATGAAATTCCTTAACCACACAGCTTCATAAGTAACTTCATAGCACGCGACATATTCTACTTCCATAATGGAGATTGTTGTAAGTGATTACTTACACTTTTCCATGACACAGCTCTTCCTATTGTCATAAAAATATATTTAGATATTGATTTGTGATCATTTGGACAACTAGTAAAATCTAACTCTGAGTATCCTATAAACATGAGATCTCCTGTAGGTTAATATATAATATTTTGTACTCTGTAAATACCTCATTATTCTTTTAGTAGCAGTCTAATGTTTATAATTAGGATCACTCAAGTACCTCCCCAATACACCCACAATAAAAGCTATATCAAGACGTGTACATACCTGAACATACACCAAGCTACCTTTGATGGAAGCATATAGGACATTCTTCATCTTTTTCCCTTCTTTATCACTTTGTGAACATGAGGCTTTTGAAAAGATCTCACCCTTTTGAATAGATGTTAAAACTTGAGAGTAGGCTGACATGTTGAACCTATTTAATTCTTTCTCAATGTATGATTATTGAGACAAACCAAGTATACTCTAGGATTTGTCATGATGATACTTTATACCTATTATGAAAAAGGCATTCTCAAGATCTTTTCATTTGAAAATGCTTTAACAACATTTGCTTTGTCTCAATAAATAGGTTCATATCATTGCTTGCAAAAAAAATGTCATCAACAAATAATACCAAAATTATAAAATTGTCCGCACTTATCATCATATAGATGCATTAGTTTGCATCATTCTTTTTAAACCCAAAAGAAATTACTATTTTATTAAACTTGAGATATCAATGTCTAGATGCTTGCTTCAAACTTTATATGAATCTCCTTAGCTTACACACCCTGTGTTATTTGCCTTTCTCTTGGAAACTATCTAGTTGTTTTATGTATATTGTCCCTGTCAGGTCACCATTTAGGAAGGTTGTTTTGACATCCATCTGATGAAGTACGAGTCAAAATGAGCTACCATTGCCATAATAACTTTAAATGAGTCTTTAGTTGATACTGGTGAGAAGGTTTCTTTATAATCTATGCCTTCTTTTTTAGTGTAGCATTTTGCTCCAAGTCTAGCCTTATACCTTTTAATCTTACCTTGAGCATCCCATTTGGTCTTATAAATCTCTTTGCTTTCAACTAGATTACAAACAACAGACAATTCAACTAGATCCCACACTTAATTTTTGCATATTGAAGCTAACTCATCCTTCATCACACTAATCCATTATGAAAACGTAGTGGTATCAAAATTGTTATCAATGTCAAATTCATACTTTTACAGATAAACCAAATAATCATTCAAAATTGCTAGTTTGCAAACTCTATGGGACTTTCTTAAGGAAATTTCCTCAACTATTTCCTCCAGATCTATATAATTTGCCATAGGTTGCACTGGATCAACTTGCGGGATAATAGAAGATGACTCAGCAACTTGTGGTGCTAGTAGAATTACAACACTTTCTTTTTTGAAGGTCGTGATGCACAGTACCTAACTCCCACTATCCAACTTATCCTTTAAATGAATGGCTCTATAAGATTCAATAACCTTGGTTGAATGATGTTATGGGTACTTTCTGGAAAGTATGGGTTACGTCGACCGAAGTCCAGTAAGAGGCATAACCAACTAGGAGGAAGCCCAAATTGGAGATCAAAATTGCTCAACGAGCATACCAAGCCATCGGGTACGAGCTGAAGACATTGAGCGATGTCACGGCAGGGAGTGCAGCTCATTGGGAAGGCCTTCAACTTGTCAGTGAGAGGGCTGTCACTCCAAATGTCCACGAGGAGAACGAATAATCGAGTATAGCAAGGCCAGCTAAAGCCTCCAACTTGTCTAACAGCACAACGCTAGGTTGCAAAGTTAGTGAGCCAGATGCATGTACGGGGTCCAGTTAGTAATTAAGGGCACACATCTCTAACTGACAAATCAGCCTCTAAACTGACACATCAACCCTCTGACAGTCTGATAATGATTTGCCCAGCGTTAATTATCTGAAGCCAAGCATTAAATGCTCGATACGATGAAAATAATTATTTTTCTACTTGTAAAATTACATTTGTAACCTTTCGGCCTTCTATAAATTGGAAGGGGTGGTCATTATAAAGAAAGAGGAGGAATTTGTATGCAGACACTCTACTGGAACATATAGAGAGCACTTTGCATAGTGAAAGAGCACTACCATTGTAATCAAACTGAGAAAAATATCTGTTAGTAAATAATCAAAATCAGTGTGGACGTAGGGGCTAACTTGGCTTTAGCCGAACCACGATAAAACTCTTGGTGTTTGTTGTTCTTCTTCTCTTTCAGTATCTTTCTTTTCTACTTTCTTTCATATTCAACTTACAGTCTAGGGTGATATTGGACACAAATTTGTTGACCAGATTTTGGTGTCAATATTTTGGCGCTAGAAGGAGGGCCTCCACTGCACACTCTTTATCTTTTATCCTTGACAAGCTATTTTAAGCACAATGGTAAGAGAAAAAGCCACTAGGAGTATGGAAATCACTACAAGCTAACCCGAAGGTTAGATATAGCAATAGCAGAACATAGTTGCCCCTATGGTAGGTGCCAATACCAGCACAGCCTCCTTCATTCTGCACTAACTCGTAGCTCCCAAAATTTACAAAGCTCAAATTTGGCAACAGCGCTAAGAAGCACTTGATCGACGTTAGGAAGCACTTGAAAACACCATGAAGGAGTTGGCTAATATGGTTAGAATGTTAGCTCAAGCATATGCCAGGGTACACCTAGACAGGGTGAAGTTGTTGCACCTGAGGGTAGATGTCATCAGCCAAGGCCTCAGCATGAAGAACAAGTCAAAATCGAACATCAGTGAGCTGGTTCACTCCATTCAGCTAACTCACGGTTAAGGTCTGAAGTCCACTAAGTTCAAAAGGACAAGGGGGTGACTAACAAGGTGAAAGCTCACTCCAAGACTATAGTTCACGCAAAACTGATCACAAACAAAAGACGGACCGCGATTCATCTAGCCACGAGCACGATAAGAGGCATAAAACCTCTGACCGCCATTCTCATGATAGGTGAGTGAAAGGAGCCAATGAACTACCAATCATCAGTCTAAGCCCTGGGACTTGATAATCAAATAGCTACTCCAAAGGATGGAACGACTGGAAAAGAAATATGTATCCTAGGGTGATCGGGAATCTCATGAGCAAAGAACTCCATTCACCAGCAAAATTGAGGCCGAGCCCCTTCCTCGTACATTTAAGATCCCAAACATCCCCTTGTATAATGGGGATAGTGATCCCTACAGTCATTTGGATGCTTTTAACATCTATATGGACTTACAAACTTCCAATCCATTGGTAAAGTACCAAGTCTTCCCCGCCATACTTGGAGAGGTGCCGTGAACATAGTTTAGGAGTCTTCCGGCTCGTAGCATTAAGAGTTAGGAGGAATGCCAAATGAAGTTCCTCAATCAGTATCAGGCACTAAAGAAGCAGCTTGCCCCATCCTGCCATTTAGCGATGGTCTTTCAACAGAAAGACAAGTCACTCAAAGATTATATCACCAGGTTTTGACATGAAGTTAGTAATGTAGAAAACATGTCGGATGAGAGTGTCCTCACGGCAAGAAGGCTAAGGTAACCTCAGACAACATCTCATTCACGGGAGAAGATGTGCAAGGAATTCATTATCCCCATAATGATGTGATTGTCATTTGAGCAAAGATTGGCAACACTGAAGTAAGAAGGATAATGGTTGATACCAAAAGCTCTGTTAATGTGATGTATAAAGGATGCTTCGACCAAATAGGCATAAGCACAAGTCAGCTGGATCCTTCCCTCAAGCTTCTTTATGGTTTCATGGGAGATAGAATACTCTTGATGGGATGAATCAGACTCCCGCTCACCCTAGGGGACCTCGACCAATATGCGATTGTCATGGCAAACTTTCTGATCATAGATTGCCCTTCGGCCTATAATGTGGTGCTGGGGTGACCCGCCATGAATGATCTTGACATGGTTACATCAATCAAGACACTAACCATTAAGTTTTTGACCTTGAATGGAGTCGGATGCATGCGAGGAGAGTAGCAGGTAGCCCGGCACTGCTACGAGGATGCGGTTAAGCTTAGAGTCCAAGGAAAAAAGGTGCATGTGGTGTCCAGGGGACAATCCTGGGCAATGAGTACAAAGAGAGTTAGCCACGATCTTGACCCTCACAAGGTAGACGCCAAACGAGCCACTGGACCCATTGAAGAGCTCGAAGACATATGGGCTAGCAAAACGGATGAAGAAAGATGCCTTAAGTTGGGGAAGTGCTTACCACCCCATGTGAAAGTGTAGCTAATGGAATTTCTCAAGGAAAACTTGGACATCTTCACCTGGAACCATGAAGACATGGTGGGTATCGATCCAAGTGTAATGTCATACAAACTCAATATCGATCCCCATTAAATCGATTTGCCAGAGAGAAGGCCGATGACGGCTGAATGTTATGCGGCACTACAAGAAGAGGTGGATAGGCTCTTGGTGAATAATTTCATTCGAGAAGTGCATTAGCCCACTTGGGTGGCCAATCTCATCCTCATAAAGAAAAAGAATGGAAAGTGGAAGACTTGTATCGATTTCACTGACCTTAACAAGGCGTGCCCTAAAGATAGCTTCCCTTTGCTAAGGATTGACCAACTTGTAGATACGATAGCATGGCATGAGTTCCTTAGCTTCATGGATGCCTATTCGGGGTATAATCAAATCCCAATGGCTACGCAGGATGAAGAACATACCTCGTTTATCACTGATCATAGGCTATATTGCTATAAAGTAATGCCTTTCTAGCTCAAAAATGCAGGGGCTACCTACCAGCAATTGGTAAATATGATGTTTAAGAGCAAATTGGTAAAACAATAGAGGTATACATTAATGATATGTTGGTAAAGTCCAAACAGCTTATCGATCACGTACACGACTTGGAAAAGACGTTCAAGACCCTAAGGAGGTATCATATGAAGTTGAACCTGCACAAATGCACGTTCAGAGTTGCCTTGGGGCAAATTCCTCAATTTTATGGTTAACAATAGGGGGATCGAAGTGAAACAGGAGAAAATTAGAGCACTCCTTGACATGCGTTCTCCCACTGGCCCTAAAGATGTTTAAAGTTTGAATGATCAAATCGCTGTGCTTGACAAATTCATCTCAAAGGCGACAGATAAATGCATCCTCTTTTTCAACATCCTAAAAAAGGTGAAGAGGTTCGAATGGACCCCAAAGTGTGAGGTTGCCTTTCAAGAGTTCAAGTTGTACGTCAGACGAGCTCTATTCTTGTCTAAACCGAAAAAGGGTGAGAAATTAATTGTATACCTAGGGGTATCCTAACATGCCTTAAGCGCAGCCATAACATGAGAAGAGGGAGGAGCTCAACTTCCCATTTACTATGTAAGCAAGAGACTACTGGATGCTGAAGTGAGATACTCACCCATGGAAAAGCTTGTCTACTCCCTGGTGATTGCCTCAAGAAAGCTGCCACCCTACTTCCAAGCCTACAACATAAGGGTCCTCACACAATTCCCATTGAGACAAGTCTTATAGAAGACGGATGCCTTAAGATCGTTGCTCAAATGTGCAATCGAGCTTGCCTAATTCGATATAGAATATAAGCCCAAATCAACCATCAAGGGGCAAATGCTGGTCGACTTCATTATAGAATTTATGAGACCCATGCAAGAGGAGGTGAAGATTCCTGAGGCCCCATGGTAGGAATTGTATGTTGATGGATCATCAAGCAACCAAAAGGCTGGGGCAGGAGTGCTTCTTATCAGTATAGATGGGCATAAGGTCTTTTGCACTTTAAGATCTGGCTTCCAAGCCACTAATAATGGAGTTGAGTATGAGCCATTATTGGCGGGATTACGATTGGCTAGGGAAGTGCAAGCTAAAAAATTAAAGGCTTTTAATGACTTATAGCTCATTGTTTGCCAGGTGAAATGTGAATACCAAGCTCGAGGGTCAAAGATGAATCCAATCCTGGACTACCTGTAGAATGATAAATTATCAGAGGATAAACTCAAGGCATGATGTTTGGGAGCTCGAGTAGCTAGATATTGCATTTGTGATGACGCACTATACAAGAGAGTGTTCATAATCCCACTTCTGAGATGCATTGATAGTGAGGACTGCAACACTATCTTGGAGGAGATTCATGTAGGCCATTGCGAAAATCATGCTGGGGGGCTATCCTTGGCACAAAAAGCTCTTCAACAAGGATTCTACTGGCTGACAATAAAGTAGGATGCTATAGACCTCGTCAAAAGGTGTGATAAGTGCCAAAGGTTCACGAAGGTGCCACGAGCTCTATCAGCCTACCTGAGACAAATGACCAGTCTGTGGCCATTTGTGATATAGGGAATAAACTTGATTGGACCACTTCCTATGGCCCAAGGAAGGTGCAAACATGCGATAGTAGCTATGGATTATTTCACAAAGTGGGCAAAGGCGAAGGAACTCGCTGAAATCTCATCTGCCAAGGTCGAAAAGTTCATATGGAATAATATTATTTGTAGATTTGGACTCCCTCAGTAGATTATGATCGATAATGGGACTCAGTTTACTAGTGAATAGTTCCTAAGGTTCTATGACAACCTCAAAATCACTAAAAGCTTCACAGCCATAAATCATCCACAAGCCAACAGGTAGGTAGAAGTTGTCAACAAGATCATCAAGCAAATCTTGAAGACCAAATTAGAAGCTAAAAAGGGACCTTGGGCAAACGAATTACAGAAGGTGCTCTAGGCCTACAAGACCACACCTTGTAGCACTACAGGGGAGACTCCCTTCTTGATGGTATATGAATGCGAAGCAATGATCCCAGTAGAACTTGAGGTCGTAACACAATCAAGAATCGCTTCTAACCTGGAGGACAACGGTTAACTACTTGCTACGAACTTGGACCTTGTGGAAGAGGCAAAAGAAAGAGCTAGCCTCTTAGTTACTATCTACCAATGACGCATTGCAAGACACTACAATCGCAGAGTGCAGACTCGGGAATTCAAGCTCGATGACCTCATCTTGCGTCTCATTCTTCCTGGAGTGCATAAATCCAACAAGGGGACCTTAGGACTGAAGTGGGAAGGTCCGTACCTTGTTAAAAGGATCGTAGGCAATGGAGCCTACCATCTAGCAAACGTGAATGGGGTAGAGTTCCCCCGAGCTTGGAACACCGTGCACTTTCATTGCTATTATCAATAAGTGTCCCAACGCATATAAGAGTTAGTCTATTGTAAATGTTTATGTGATTCTTTGAATTTTTGTAGAATAAGATCCGCGAAGAATTTTATGCAAAGTAGCATGTTTTGCAAAATAATAATAATAATAATAATAGTTGATATAGCACGAATGAACTCTCGTCCTAGTATAAATAAATAATATTGCATATTCAAGCATGAAAGTCAAAGAGAAACGAAGAAGAAGGTGTCCGACTTTTATTACAGCAAAATCATTCCATACAAAAAATTTAGAAAGTCTATTATGAATCTTAGAAAAGAGATTCAAAATTACAAAGTTCATATTTTAAGAGGCTGGAGCTTCAGGAGCCAAGTCTTCACGAGATTGGAGGTTAGGAGCTAGAGCATCAAGAATATCTACCGCCAGGGTAGCCTCGACGACCTATGTGTCACTTTCTCTCTGAAGAACAACTTCCACAGTAAAGGCTTCGATTTCAACACTTTTTCCCTTCCCTGAGGAACTGATCTTGGCAGTTCTCCTCTTGAAACGATCCACAGCCTCCAGAGCTTGCGGACCGAAGAAAGAGAAGTCTAGCTTTAGATATTTCTCCCATAAAGTGTAGAAGAAAGCTGCACAAGTCTTGGACTTTGTTTCCTTAGCCACTTCCACCACTAATGATGTTGTCTCTGCTCTGACTTTGGCTGTTTCCTCCTTAGCAAGATCAATCTCCCTCTTTAGCACCCCCAACTTCTTGGCAACAGCCTTAGCTCGCTACTCTGTGGATCTTGCTTGTTGCTCGGTAACCTCAGCCAATCTCATCACTTCCCGTACTTGTGACTGAGCCTCGTCTAAGTCTATCCTAGCCTTGTTCAGATCATTGGTTGTGAGGCTAAGATTCAATGTAGCAGCTTTGCGATCCGCTACCTCATGAGACAGAGCAGCATCAATTTCCTTAACTTTGTCCCTCAGCTTCAGGACCTCCGCTGTTGAGACTGCCAACTCGTCTATGAGATTAGACTTTTCTTCATCCTAGGCCTGGAGTGCTTCGTCTATCTTCATCATCATCAATAAGCTCCGTGAGAATGAACAACAAGGTTAGATTACAAAGTAAACAGGATAATCAAGACAAGAAACATTACTTACCACTAAGCTATGGCGAGCTGTGTATCCTACCAACCTTTCGATGGAGAACTCCTTGGCCTCCGATACCTTAACCTTGTCCCTAGATCCCAGGATTGTACCCATGCTATCGACAAGGGTTTGAGCATACTCCTCCATTTTAAAGCCAGGCTCGGCCAGCGGCACCATAGCCTCGACCTCTGGCACCGCGCGCTTGTGAGAAGCCACCTTCTTCTTTCCCTTATCGACGTTCCACTTCTTAGGGGAAGGACCAGAGGGGGTAGTGACATCAATTGTAGCCACCTCTTTAAGTTGTAGTGTTGAGGCTGGTCCTTGCAAAGGGACCACGACTGGAGCTATTGGCTGGTTTGCAACGAATGGGGTCGTATTGATCTCGGGGGCCAAAGGGGTCGTCTCCTCGTCATCAGAAGGAGGCGTCCTAAGAACGAGCTCCATTATTTTATCGTAGTTACTGAAATTGCCAGGCCTAACTTCTATCACTTGGTGGATCTCTATCTCCTTTATAAGCTAGGTGTCTTTGGCCAGGGCAAGCTTGTAGTAGTAAAGAAGACTCTCGTCGAATTGAAAATCATTCTCGAGATTGTTGGTTGTCATGAATTGGTCTAAGATCTCTAACTCCTTAGCCCGTAGCATAGGCCTTTTACTAGTCCTGTCTACAAAACCAAACAAAGGTTAGAATTAAAAGTGGATATCAAAGAACCACCAAACTTACTCACTCCTAGTCTACCTACCTAGAACAAGAACAAATTTAAAGTTTATGAGGTAGTGCAATGAGGGGCACGAAATGTAGAACCAACGAGATTTGTAGCACCCCACGTTGGACCTCCTTTTGGCATCCCCCTTTGGCAAGATTCTCTTGTACGTTATCTGTCGGGTTGAAAGATAGAAAAAGCCATCTGACGAGCTTGCACACCTGAGGTCGTACAGGTAGCATAAGGTTTCGAGTGATGGTGGTGGGAGGCCATTGCCCAAGTGGATTAAGGCTAGCGAGATGAGTTGGGTGTAGGAATTTGGGGTGAGTTAAAATGGACTGAGTTTTATTTTATTTATGAAATTAACAATGAAGGGCTGCATCAGAAATCTGAGTCATGTAGTGAGGTGCAAGAGACTAATAGTAACAAACCTCTGAGATAGATAGGGAGCGTAGTCATTTGGAGCAGGAACTATGATGCTACACCCTTTAGGGAACCTGTATGATTGAATTATGGATTGAAGTTTGCAGAGACGCACGGTTGAGGTGTGCAGCTTGAACACCTAGTGGTCGAGACGCTAGCTCGCAGTGGTCCCTCAACCCTCAATATGGTTCGGACGAGTACTAAAGTCTGTAGCAACCTCCCCCTACTCGAGGTCGCTTCATCAATGTCATATGACTCCGTACTCTGGGATGAATCTGGTTCATCATCCTTGTCCCTAATTTGATGATGATGACATGCATGACCTGCTCCCATCTACACAAAGAAAAAGACTAGTTAGGTCATTGCGAGAAAACCATACCGAATGCTAGGGCTAATGACCCCTTACACTGTAGGCCATGCACACCTCGAGTCACCACATCAACAGCCTAAACTCCAACAAGTGGAGAGGACACAATGACCGGGCCACAGAATCCTAAAAGACTAAAAATAATATCCAAAAACCCTAAGGTCTACTAGCAGACCAACCATATTGATTCAAACAAGCCAAAACATTTAAACAAGCTCTACTTATTAGCACTGTCATTCCTCAGCCAGTGACAATCAAATTTCCCACCGCCTACAAAAGAGGAAAATATAGAAAAGTGTAGGACAAAGGGAGATGTACCATAATCTATAGAGACAGAAGATTTAGAGCAATTTGCAGCAACAATCTCCGGTGAAAAAAGCTTAAGCAACAACCAAGAAATCAAACTGAAATCGATGGAAATGGACGACGGAGAAGCTATCGTGGCAATCGGAAGAGGAAGTGGGTAGGAAGGGACTGGAACTTTGAATATTTTGAATGGCAATTGAGAGGAAGAGAGAAGGCCCCTTCGATTTATAAAAGCATGTGATCCCACCATCAGATCTAAGGGTCTGTCAGTCACCCATGATCCAATAGCTCAAGGGAGGCTAGCAGCCAGCTTATGATGACACAATGCACGTATACCAAGACTAGGAGTAATTACTACTAACTATCGATGGGAATCGAAGAGTCGCGAATGAGATGAATGGGAGTGCCAAATGACTCGTGGGGTCACGAGTCGCATAGCGCTGGACTATGATGCCACTCCAAGACCTCGTGTCTAAGAAGTACTAGCCATGTATCAAACTCTTGTGTGAGCTACATTCAAGAAGTGCCACGAGCACCAAACTTTTGTATGGACCAGCCCAAGACCTCACGTATAAGAAGTGCTAGCCATGCACCAAACTCTTGTACGTGCTGCGTCCAAGAAGTGCCACGAGCACCAAACTCTTACGTGGACCACTCTAAGACCTCATGTCCAAGAAGTGCTAGCCATGCACTAAACTCTTGAGTAAACTGTGTCTAAGAAGTGCCATGAGCACCAAACTCTTGCACGGACCACTCCAAGACCTCGTGTCCAAGAAGTACCAGCCATGTACCAAACTCTTGCACGAGTCGTGTCCAAGAAGTGCCATGACCACCAAACCCTTGCACGGACCACTCCAAGACCTCGCATCCAAGAAGTGCTTGCCATGCACCAAACTTTTGTGTGAGCCACGTGATAACTCTATGAAAATAGAGTTATCTTAATGTTCCTAGACTTAAATTATTGAAGTATTAGAGTGAGTTCTTTTAAATAAATC
>JANHAO010022771.1:0-12114 GCA_026873985.1 Saraca asoca
GGAAAAAGTTAAACAAAAACCACAAACTAATAACTATTTAAGAGGTGATGTTCATTATTTTTATAGGTACAAATTTCACTTATCACAATCTTGTTGCTCAAATTCATAGCAATCCCATTGCTTAGTGAGACAACAATCTTATTACTCAGGCAGGTAATTGAGTTTGCACCCTCACGCTTTAGTGAGCTCATAGTTCTTTGCTAGATTTGAATGTTTAATAATGCCTTTGCATGTGAGGTATTATCCATTTTATATGTATCAGTGGGGTAGGCTTTACATCGTCTCACTCTTGAATGTATCCACATGATTTTGTCTTTTTGGGGCAAGGGTTATTACCCTCCCTCTTCCCAATTGGATGCATCAATGGGATAGGCTTTATGCCATCTCACCTCTAGATGTATTTGTACGGTTTTGTCTTGTTGGAGTGAGGGTCATTGCCCTCCTTCTCCCTAATTGGATGCATTGACAGGGTAGGCTTTGCACCGTCTCACCCCCGGATGTATTTGCATGATTTTGTCTCATTAGGGCAAAGGTCATTGCCCTCCTTCACCCTAAAAGATGCCTTCGCGCCTCAACTGGGAATAATATCAAATTAGTATAGAATAGTTTTCTTATGCAGCGTCCCGTTAGGGATAGTCAAACAAAAATTTTGAATATTTCATTAACCTTAGTATAACATTATAGGATTAGAATATGGTTCTAATGGAAGGCTCTTGCTCTCGATCAGTAATTCGCTAAGTCCATTGAGCTTATCGCTCTAATGGCCTCACCATATAATCCTATAATTGACCTTTCCTGACGAGATCTTCTATGGCATCCTTTAGTGCCCAGCATTCTGAGGTGTTGTGCCTAACCTCATTATGGTAGGCACAAAATCTACTCGAGTCCCTAAACTTGCTAGGGGCCCTTATGGGCTTGGGCTTCCTAAAGTCTTTCTTGACCTTTTCTATAGTAAAGAACCTATCTTGCATGTCAAACAAGACGTTATAGCTTTCATGGCGACCTCGGTGCTGGGGTTGCACACTCTTGGCCCTCTTTGTAGGCTAGTCAATGGGATCATTATTTTGATTCCCTTCATTCCTCTTTTTACTCTTAGGAGTGCCAGCCATCTCGTCTTTATGCTTGGACTCCTCCATGCCAAAGGTTTCCTCCCATCTGATTTGCTTGGTAGCTCGCTCATAGAATTCAGCAAGGTCTCGCACTGAGGACTTGTACAGACTTTTGTTCAACTTTCCATTTTTATAGAGTCCCTCAAAGATTGCAGTCAAGATATACTTTTCTAAGAGATTTTCTATAGAATTGGGCTCTTGCCTGAACCTGGCTATATAATCTTTCAATGATCTTTCGCTGAAAGATCATGGCAAGATGATAGGAGGTGCGAGCTGCCTCTTCAATGCTCAATACTGGTAGATGAATTTCCTTTTACACTCTTCCTAGCTATTGATACTGTAAGCTGGGAGGCTTCTAAATCATGCTCAAGGTATGCCTCCTAATGTGGCTGGGAAGATGTAGCATCTGATCAGGGGATCAATCATCTAAAGATCAATCTAGACATTGAACGTGCCTAGATGGTCGCACAGGTCACTGTTCCCATCATACAGTGGGATTGTGAGCACTTTATGTTTCTGTGGGAGGGGCTACATTTCAATTTCCATAGAGAATGGCAAGCTCTCCTCATTGCGAGCTTGCTCATTTTGAGCACAGGGGCATTCCTCTAGCCATTTTAACCTTTGAAGAACTTCCTTCATTGTCAGGTCTTGTGTTTCAGAATGCGGGTCAGAGGATTGTTGATTCTTCTTCCTCCTTGGCTGATTTCATTCAAGCTCTTAGCTAGTTGCAAGCCTGCAGATCGATGGCTATTGCAATCCTCACGAGTCTTTTCTAGACCCCTTCACTTAGCTGCTAGAGTTACATGATGATTTCCATTTGCCTCTATGCACCCTCGACTTGTTCTTGTGCCAATACTTTAATAGTTTCTATCAACTCTCTTATCATTCTCTCAAGTGTTGGCTGGGGTTGCAAAGACATCTATGCCTCCTCAATTTCAAAGGCAATAGTAGGCTGGCGATGAGTTCCAGCTACAAAAATGTCTGCTGGATGAACAACTAGAGTATTTGAACTCCTAGTGATCCTCCCTCTCACCATTGCCGCTGAACAAAAGAGCAATTCAGAAAGCAGATGGGCCCTCTTTCTAGAGCCAAAATATTGACAGTGAAATTTGGTTCCACCAAATTTCTATCAATCGAGATTAGTCCTTGAACCCCAAACTACTTTCTAGTTGAAGGAATGAGAGATAAAGAAGGATGAAAATGGTGG
The DNA here is from genome assembly GCA_026873985.1 of Saraca asoca. Lineage (NCBI taxonomy): Eukaryota > Viridiplantae > Streptophyta > Magnoliopsida > Fabales > Fabaceae > Saraca > Saraca asoca. The sequence goes on from JANHAO010022771.1 coordinate 2,317, forward strand.
AGAGGAAGAGTAGCAATGGCTTGTAGTATTTTTAACATGATTTGGCTAAAATCGGGTAGTACTGGTCCCTATGTCCACGGTAATGTTATTGCTTTAGAGAAAATTCTACGGAGTTTCAATATGGCTATTTCAGCTCATCTTACAAGGAATCCTCCTTCTCCTAGTTATAGAAGTTGGGAGGTTACAATTGTAATTTTACAAGTTATAAATAAGTTACATCAAACATTAAATGTACATGACATTTGAACTCCTGCAATTTAGCTTCTGTAGATTACTTTCTGTAGGTGGACCCCTCTTGTCTACTAGGGTTGTGAGTTGACGTAAGCTTGTCTAATGCTCCATCTCACTGAGCTCTTATCTAGACAACATGTCTCATCTCACGAGCCATTTCTAGCTTGGGGTCGCTACTGGCCTTCGGCTGGCGAGGTCTGGCTTACTTGTAGTGGAGCGAGCTTGCACAGGACTGATCGTTAGGTATGCAAGTCAAGAGTTAGCATCCTCAACCTTAATAAGCTCAACATCCTTTACTTGGACTTAGCTTTTGCTAGGTTCCTACTGATCCACTTTACGAGACCGAATTTTACCCATAAAAAAAAAAATAAATTCACCACCTTTTTTTGTTAAATTTAAGAGGCCATCAAATTTTGGGATGGACAGTTAAGACATCTTGCTACAATGAATTCCGTGACAAACAAATTATTATTTTGTTGGTTGTTCGTGAAAATTGCTTGTGCAAAGTGTATAGATTAGACTAATCATAAAAGTAACACAAAAGGTATAAAAGAAAATTTCAAATTCCACTCTGGTCGTAAAGCAATAACAATAATCTCGGGTCATAAACATACATACACTATATATATACATATATATATATATATATAATGCAACAACTTTCACTCTTACGTACCAAGGTGCGGGTATTTAATAAGTATTTATATTTTATGTATAAATATAACACAAAAATAAGGAGTATAACCTTATTGTTTTCTCGTTAATAGCTTTTCCACACAAGCTTTCTCTGAATGCAGCACAAGAGTAAAATTCTTCGGGAAAAAGGGTTTCTTTCAGAAAAAAGGGGAAGGAAAGAAGAGAAGAGCTTATCACTTTGATTCCTAGGAGCTTTCAACTAGTTGACATACTTTAGATATCATCAATAGGCAAGCCAGACCAAGCAACTAAAGAAGTTTCTTTGAGAAACGTCATTTAGGAGAAAAGAAAAGTGGCCAGACTCCCCTCTTTATAATGGCAAATGAATGTCTTATCCCTTACTTTTGAAAATTAAAAAAAAACTTAATTCATTTAAAATTGAATTTATAAATAATTTTATATATATGTGTAAAAATAAATTTTGATATGACAATTTTGTTCAATTACCATATTTTTCGTTAATTAACTTTAATGAGTTTTATTATATGCACTACCAATATAGCTTTATTTACGTTAACAATGCATCAAATGTTATCTGTCGCATTTATATTCTTCCATTGTGTTATAATGGAATGATTAATATGATCTAAGTCATTAGTAAAACTTAAATGCTATAATGGAAGTATTAGGCTTAAATTTTTTCGCCCTTAATATAAAAAATTAACATGAACTAGTTATAACATGGAACTAGTGGAAATAACTCATGACCAATGATATAATTAAATACACTAGCTTTACAATAAATTATAATGTAATCTTAAATGGATTAGGTATTTATAAAACTTAAATTTACAATTTTTTTTAACCTTCAGCTAGTGTAAGGTGGTATCAAAGAAATTTAATCAACACATAAATATTTATATTTATACAATTGTTTTTTATAAAAACTGTAACTAATATTTGGTTATTAAATCATTCTATCTCATGGATAATGGCCCAAACATATAATTGTAACTCTTTTCTAGCTAAATAATTGCAACATTAAAATGTTTCATAAAAGGAATATGTTTTTTTTCTTGAATTTATTTTTGGATCAAGCCACAAGAAATTCTTTTGTGAATCTCTATATATACCTTTAACTTGTTCAAAGAATTAGACAACTCAACATACATATAAATTAACCAGTGTTCCACCTAGGTGCTAAAAAAATTGCTAATAAATGATTATTACATACTGGAAGAAGTTTAACAGTTTCAAATATTAAATTTATTAGTTTTAGAAAGAATTTTAATTTATTTAGAGAAATTCAAGATACATTATTTTATTCACTTAATGTGAAATTCTAATTTAATGATGAAACTCTTTTGTTAGACCAAACTGACTAGAAAGGTGGTGAACCGTGAAGAAATGACCTACACAAAGAATAACATCAGTCATACACTATGGAAGTGGTCCACTGAGCACACTCCAATGCCAAGTTGGCCCCAAAAGTAGAGCTTCCATATCAATAGTGAGAATGACTCACATAAGAGAGATACTTGGTGGCATATATAGGTGTCAAGTGCCCACCCCATTTAGTATGCTTCTGGAACAATGAGGAGCATCCATGTGTTCATAGCACATTATATGTGTAAAGCAGATTCTCGTCTCATGGTTGACTGCGTAGTTACACCATTTATGCATGTTTCTGAGCAAACTAGCTTGCATGAGGTCGTTAAGAGGTTGTCTCATCCTCAATGGGCTTAGTGGCCAAGCCATGACCTTGGCCGACCAAACTAGAGTTCATGTCATTTGGCCATGGTTCTATACCACTTCACACTAATGTTCCTTGTGTTCTAACTTACAGAGACTTGGATCTTGTCCATAACACCATGGGTCGGTTGTTCAATCATAATTTTTCTTTGGGTGGCTAGTTTGGATGAATTTGGCTTGTTCAGCCCATTTATTAACTTAGCTGAGTAGTCACAGCCTAAGTAAGTTCATCTTGGTTTCTATAATTTGCCCCCTCATCCTATACTGCACCATTTAGGTGAGGGCCTTTTGTATTTTATGCCAGTTGTTAATTGGCTAGCACCAACACTCATTGTTATGCTTACATTTTCAAAGCACATGAAAGCATTAATGTCATGTCGAGAAGGGGTTCGCCATCTGGTTTGTTCTTCTCCTACACTATCAGCCATTGGATCAGCTTGAGGTTTTCTTTAAATAATGCCACAAGCTTTCAAAGATTACTTTTGTTTTTCCTGCTTCTTCTTCAACATCCAGCTCATCTAAGGTTTCAACAATTTTTTTGTAGCTCTAGCAATTTTCCAATCTTCATGCTCAAGTCCAAAGCTCTATCTAGCTCTTTTTTTTTGCTTTTAAGCTTTGTGTTGTATATGTTTTCTTCTCTGATGGCCATATTTTTCCATTTTTCTTTAATTGTGCTTTAAGGCTTTCCTTAGGGCTTCTTCTTCAAACTTTCCTATCACTAGAATTGGAATGGCCTTGTGAAGTTCTTCCCTTCTCTTCTTTCACTTTGTGTCTTTTCACTTTCCTTGTTGTTCCTCTTTTTTGTTGTCACTTGATTGAATGCTTTCTTTTTAACTTGCTTGTATTAGGCCTGACACTTGCTTCTATTGTTTTAAAGGTATAGGGTTCTAACTTCCTTCATTTCATGTCCAAAAGCTCAAGCAGCCCTATCAACTTGTTATCTAATTTCAATTTGCTTTTGGATTCTAGTGAATATTTGTTCAAGAATATCACATTGTGTTTTGCTTGTCCTTTCCGTATGATTGTGGCTCAATGATCTCACAATGAAAATGAAATTAAGCGAGCTTTTCTCATTGATACTGCCCTAGATGATTTCAAGTGGGTTCATCTAAATGTGATGATGATCCTTCCCTCCACCAAGTGGAGAGATTTAGGTATTATAAAGGACCTGGAAAGGATTCATGTGATAAATATGTCCATCAAAGGGATTGCCTTTTGACTTATAGAAGCCTATGAACACTTCTGCAGCTATGATACGTCATCCTTCATTATGTTCTATGAGGACATTGTTGATCACCTACATGTCTCGCTGCAATTTACTACCTTCTAGCAAGATATTCTATGGAAGTTTAATGCCTGCCCTTCCCAACTCACTTGGAATACATGCATGTTCCTTGTCTATTTTGAGGTGGTCTACCTCTAAGTACACCAAAACCCTCAAGCAGATACTTTTCTAATTTTCTTCACCTGTTCCTAACAAAAGCCTGGGGGCTAGATTCATTTAATCTAGTGGCTAGATCGGGTTATTTTTGAAAGCATGCTAACTTCTGTTAGAACATGGAATAACTCATTCTTCAATGTATGCACAGTGAAAGGGTTTCATCCTTTCTTTCTTTATAATGAGTAGTATCTTTGCCCTATGAAGTGGATGTCTTACTTATCAATCAAAGAACTGTCCCTTCATGGACTATTTGACTTACTAATAACACTTGATACTTCACCTTCTGGCACTAAGTCCTTTTGACTCATAAGTTATTCTTCGTATGTCTTCCTTTTCTTCTATTATTATTTTTTATCTACTTTATGCTAACTTGTACTTGTTTTATTACAGATTTTTGGCCTAACAAAGAAATTTTAAACATTGAATGTTTGAAGATGGATCCATAAAAGCTTGAAGAGTATGTGCCTAGGCCCTAGCCAAATGAAGCTAATCGTTGCTCTGATCATGCAGATCAAAGCTAGTCCTAATGTCAACCTGAAAGTCGTCAACAAGCAGACATCTCCTAGGCACTCCAAGAGCTCTCCCAGCCAAAGTAAGACTTTGTCATCTCATTGGCAATCCTATGACTCGAATAACTTTTTTATGGAAGCTTTGCTCTGACATGTCTACCCTTTCTTCAAAGAAGGTCAAAGTAGGGTTCTAATTTGAATTGTAACTAATCAAACCTCCGGAAAGGGTACGTTTCTCCTTAAACACCATAAACAATCTATGGTACAAAAACTTGGACTATACTACTTTTTTATGTGGTTAGCTACTACCATCAACTGATCTAGAGCACAATGAGGCTTTTATAGCTGATCATGGTGCCTACTATCTTATTAGGTCTTCTGCTACACAAATTATCTATTTAGGGGCTTCAATTCTATCTATGATGCCTCATTTTGCTAAAGCTAAGAGAGAACATTCTGAAGCTTACTCAAAGACTTTAGATGCTTTGAAGAAAGAGCTCAAGGCCATGACCATGAAGCTTGCCAAACATCATAGGAGTATCCAAGATTTGATTAGCCATATCTCCAAATTGGTGAGGGAAAAGGGTATAGCAGTGTTTGAGAAGAACAAGTCTGCTAAGCTACTTTTATGATGGGACCAAGAGTTGATGGCTAAATAGAGAGGCTATGACGAAGATAGACAAATTTTTGGGTTAAAGAGAAAGAGCTTCAAGAGGATAGCATCAAGGCTAAAAATCTCTCTTACCTTATGTACCAATTTAGTTTTGATGAGGCCGTGAATTAGATTAATCATTTCAATCCTGGCCTTCCACTTAACCTTTCAAGGATAGAGAGGGACATGTCTTTAGAAGTAGCTCTCAAGAAGCATGGTTTGACCTAAATAATTATATTTTCCCTCTTTTTTTAGACTTCTTGTTTAAAACTTCTTGCTATTATGAAGTTACTTTTTTATCTAGCCAATTTTCTTTCTTTTACTTCATTTTTCATTGTTTAAAACTTCTAATGGGTTGCCTATTTTTTGTGGTTCTTGTCTTTCCACTTCTTGACCTCTAACAAGTTAATTGTCCACATACATAGACAAGGTTGGGGGAATTCTTTAAGTCTTTTGATAGCATAGCACTTGATTATTGGACTTGATATTGACCAACAATCCGTACCTCCAATAGGGTTTGGTTTGTTTTATATGCCCAACGATTGCTTGAAATCAAGTATCAAGGTCTGCTTTGGTGTTTTTCCTTAAAGGGACTACTTGCGTTTCAAACAGTATTGAAAGGACTGCTTGGGTTTAGAATAGTATCAAGGGGATTGGTCAAGTTTAGAATAATACCAAAGGGATTGCTTGGGTTTACAATAGTACCAAGGGAACTGCTTGAGGTATAGAATAGTACTGAGGGAACTGCTTAGATTTAGAATAGTACCAAGGGAACTACTTAATTTTAAGGTGCCAAGGGCTTACTCTGGCTTTAAATTTTAAGGTCTAATTGGGCCAAATAATGAGGAATCCTTATTATCATTCCATATTTTGACTATTTATTTACATGTTTTGTTGATTAACCAGCTTTCAGATTTGCACATTGTAGGCTTTGAGGTGTGTTGCATTCCACTTGCGTGGGACGAGCTTTCCTTTGATAGTTTCAAGGAGATAAGCACCATTTGGTATATTATCTTTTACTCTATGAGGACCTTCCAATGATGCCACTAGCTTTCCTTCTACATATGCCTTTTGTGGTCTGTCTGCTCATTGGTGGACTAGTGTGCCTTTTGCGAATTCCCTTTTCTTAATCCTTCTGTTGGCTATTTTGGCCATTTTGCCTTTATATCGCTCATTATAAAGGTAAGTGACTAATAACATATTTAGCTCTTCTTTTCTTCTTTTCTTCTTTTCTCATTCTTCTCTTGCTCGTAATGCTCTCTTTGATCGAAGTATTGTCCCAACTTGACTAGAAGCATAGCTTTACTCCCATAAACAAGCATGAATGGGGTTTCTTTCATAGCAAAGTGTTTAGTGGTTCTGTAAGACCACAAAACACTTGGCAATTCCTCTGCCCTCCTTCCTTTAAAGTTATCTGGCCTTTTCTTTAGCCTTCAAGAATAATTCTATTTGCTAGCTCCATTTGCCTATTGGTTTAGGGATACTCAACATATGTGAATTTTTGCTTGATTCCTAACCTTCAACAAAAATGAGTGAGATGTTTGTTCATCTTAGTAACAATATTACGTTGTGAATTTACCTTTAACAAAAAATCGTTAAAGCTATCACCAACAAATTATTTTCTGTTGTTAGATATGATCAACATGGGGGAGACCATACCAGTAGAGAGTTGTTAGTGGACCTTAAGTGCTAAAATAGAGTGTTGTGAAAAGGTTTTACCTATGCATAATAAATCTCCTAACAAAGTTTTCAACACTATTTAAGGTTATGGTTGCGAGAAGTTCTATTTTAACTCATATTTCGAAGTAATTGACCACCACTGCCACATACTTTAACTAGCCTAGAGTAGTTAGGAACAATTATAAAAGGTCAATTCCCAACTGATCAAATAGGCATAGGGAGACCATGGGCATTTGGTTTGTCAGTAGTTTCCTTTAGACCTTAACAAATTTTTGACACCTTTCACATCTCTGTACTAGCTCAATCACTTTCTTCTTCATTTTAGGCCAAAAATACCTAACCAAATAGCTTTTAATGTGACAGTTATGCCAGTCGAGTGGCTTTCACAAATCCCATCATGGATCTCCCTTAAGACATAGTTGGCCTTGTCTAGTCCTAAACATCTTAGAGACAAGAAAGCAAAACCCTTCTTATATAGCAGACTACCTTCCAAGAAAAAATGGGTCACCCTTTGCTCTATCTTTTTAGCTTCCTTCTTGTCCTCCATTAAACATGCATCCTTTATAAATGCTACAATTGGAGTCATCCAAGATTTTCCTTTCTTGACACACATTATTTCTTCCATACAAGGGGCTTGTAATGTCTCTTGTATTATCATTTGATTGTTTACAACTGCCTTTGCACTTGCTAATTAAGCCAATGTATCTGCTTGATCATTCTCTTCTTTGAGGATTATTGCTAACTTGTACTTGAAATCTTCTAACAAGCTTTTGCCATGTAAACACATTTTATTAATACTAGTTCTCTAATCTCAAAGTCCCCTCTCACTTAGGAAATTACCAATTGAGAATCGCTTATGATTTTTATGGATTAGCCACCTACCTCCTTCGCCAATCATAGGCCTATTATTAATGCTTTATATTCTATCTAATTGTTAGTTGCCTTAAAGTCAAATTTTAATGAATATTCTAATGCCAAGTCACCAAGTCCTTCCAAGATTAACCCTCTTCTGCTATATTTTCCATTTGATGAGTCGTCAATTTATAGGTTCCATTCTTAATCTTTCAATTTAACTTTTTCTACTTTTGTCATTTTGACTACAAAATATGCAAGCATTTGCACTTTTGCTACCTTCCTCGCTTCATACACAAACCTATACTCAAATAGTTCCACTACAGATGCCACAAGCCCACTAACAAGATTGGGCTTGTGTAACAACTACCTAATTGTGGCATCCATTCAGATGATGGCTTGATGACTCTGTAAGTATAATTTCAATTTTCTAGATGTTGTCAGCAAAGTAAAAGTCAACTTTTCAATTTTCTGGTACCTCATTTCTACTCTATGCAATGTTTAACTTGTCAAACAAATTGGTTTCTATTGCCCTTCAAATTCCTAAATTAAAACTAAATCTGCTGCCTTTAAAGCTATCATTGTTGGTCCAAAAAATATAAATGATCTTTCCCTTATAAAATAAAATTTAGATAGAGATTAGATTCTAATTACATTTCACATCTGTTATAAGCAAAAATGACCTCGAGAGATCGTGGTAGACTCGAGGCCAGATCGCCTAGCTTGCCAAAGGTGCCCAATAAGCCTCACCTCGCTCGCTATCAGGTAGCGATATGGTAAGGTGATCACAAGACTAGCTCGTCAGTAAATCAACCATTCAACTCAAGCCCACTACCTCGTTATAGCAGCACCGAGCTCACTACAGCGATCCTCACAATGGGCCCAAGCCAAGAATCCTAACGCGTGGCCCCGAGCACCTCTCACTATAAAACAAGCTAGGCCATAAGTGCAGAAAAATACAAGTCCACAGTCGACAAAAGGGGGCCCACCCCGTAACCTATATCCTGCAATGGCTGGATTGTAGTCATTTACTGTCTTTTCTATTTATATCTTGATACAACACAACTATAGCTAATAATCATTTTTGTATCATTCTCTCTTTCCTTAAATAGGAAAGCCTTGTTAGAAAGGAGATAGAGGCCCTCTTGTATGTAAATATTCTGTATAGCAATTCTTGACATCAATAAAAGATCCACTGTGCACATAGGGTGCGGTGTCGCCTGGATTTAGCCGAATCATGTTAAAAATACTATGCACCCTTTCCTTTCTTCCTCTTGGACCTTCTCTTTTTGCACTTCAAAAATATCGATTGGATCCCTGAACTCCTCCCGTTGGCTAGATTTCAGGACCATCCGCACAAATCAAAATCTGGCGTCAACATTTTGGTGCCGTCTGTGGGGAGCCATCTGCTCTCTGAAGTCTCCATTGTAGCTTCATAATGACAAAAGGGAGAACTACTCGGAGCTCGACCACTTCGACCCTCCAATCAATAGATGCCCCTTTTGTGAGGGCTCACCAACAATCTACTACTGCTCCTAAAATTCTAGAGGCACAAACGCCCAGTTAGCCCCGCTAGATGCTTGAAAGCACGATAAAAGAGTTAACTAAAATCGTCAAAGCACTGGTACATGCCTAGGTTCAGAGCACACAAAGACAATAAGAGATTATGGCACAGCTCTAGCAGCTTTGCAAAGAGTCTCAGAAGGAAACCCATAAAGATCATGATAGTCAGCAACTGGGAGGCTCGTAGCAAGCATGAAGCTCCACCCTTCAGTCTTGTCAAGTCCCAAATTAGGTAGTATAAAAATTTAAAGAGTGGTAGACAATTTATAAAGTGGAATTCAATTCAAATCTTACCCTTATCTCATTGGAGATGCAGTATACAATCTTTGTTTGTTTGTCTCTTAAGTTATAATCAAATAATAAATTCTTGTGATAGAGAAGATTCAGTTTTTAGCATAATTTGTGAGTTAATATAGATTGAAATAACCAGAACTTAAAATAAAATTGAAGCATAGGGTTTTTAAAGTGGTTCAACTTGAATT
>JANHAO010022772.1:0-12086 GCA_026873985.1 Saraca asoca
TGCTTGGACGAGCTTCAAAAGATTCTTGAATGTCGAAAAGTTTTGGGTAGAGGGGTTTTGCCAATCTTTTATGGTATTGATCCGTATATTGTACGATATCAATCAGGGAGTTTTGCTGAAGCTTTCAGAAAACACGAAGAAAGATTTGGCAAAGACAACACAAAAGTTCAAAGGTGGAGAGATGCTTTGTCGGAAATTGCCGGTTTATCTGGTTACAATTTCAGAAATCAGTAAGTCTTTTTGTATATGAGTAGAGATTGCATCAAAATTTGTGTTTATCCCTTTTTTTTTTCTTTCATAACATGATTTATTTATTTTTTTAACTATAAAATTAATTAAATAACAGAAAAAAAAACATATTACACTGTTTGATAATATAATTAAAAAATTTATTGTAAATTATAATAATACCATAGTTCTTATATATTTGCACAGGTTTAATATATAATGTATTACAGTAACGTCTGTTTGAAACAAATGTGTATTAAAGTAATTAGAACAAAAGCGTTCTGGTTATTTGATCAACGAAAAGTCATGACCACATCAATAGAGATTGGTCCTGCCTCTTTATTAAGGGAATTTGATTTTTTTTTCTTCTTTTTAAAATTCTTTTAAGCTGATGCATTTCTTGAACCCAAAATATTCTTGTCATTTGATTAGAAAAACCAACTTATGACCTAAGCAGTCGATCACATCCTAAATTAGTTGAGTACTAAATGGGTTATTTTTATATTTTTTGTTCCTATATTAGTTCATCATAAGAATGTTCATTAATTTCATTCAGGTATGAAACAAAATTCATTGATGAAATGATCACAGAATTGCGGAGAAATCTAGAACCTTACTTATCATCATCTTCTAATGATGGACTAGTTGGAATTGAAGCAAAGCTAGAAGACATGAAACAAATTTTGAAAATTGAGTCTCCTGAGCTTCGCTTTGTAGGAGTATGGGGCATGGGTGGAATTGGGAAGACCGCTCTTGCTAAACTTGTCTTTGGCCAGTTCCATAGTCATTTTGATATTATTTGTTGTCTTCAAAAGGTTAGAGAGAATTCTAAGGTGGTAGATCACTTGCTTATTGGGTTGCAACTAAAACTTCTTTCTAGTTTACGAGTTAGAATCTTGAAAATTGACAATTTGGACCAAGGAAAGGCAACAATAAGAAGCCTTCTATCCCAAAGGAAAGTTCTTCTTCTTCTTGATGATATAGATGACAGAAAACAACTAGAACATTTGGCTGGAAAGCAAGATTGGTTTGGTCCAGGGAGCAGAGTTATAGTAATAATCAGAAATAAGCACTTATTAGAATCACATGAAGCACCATTTAGCGAATATAAGATTGAAGTCTTGAATCCTGATGAATCCCTTGATCTCTTTTGTAAGAAAGCTTTTCAAGGAAATCGACCCAAAGAAGGTTATGAAGAGCTGTCTCAAAACTTGATTCAATATTGTCAAGGGCTTCCATTGGCACTCGAAGTGTTGGGTTTATTTTTTCGTGGAAGAGGTCATTCTGTGTGGGAAGATGCTTTCAAAAAAATTAGAAAAGATCCTCCAAAAGATATTCTGGACACATTGATGAAAAGCTTTGAAGGACTGGAAGAAGCAGAAAAAACTATATTTCTAGACATTGCATGCTTTTTCAAGGGATGGGACGCAAATCGTGTGGAGCAAATATTGGAAATATGTGGCTTTAATCCCAAAATTGGAATCGAAATTCTTAATGAAAGATCTCTTTTAACACGTGATGGTGGGAATTTAGAGATGCATGATCTACTTCAAGAAATGGGTAGGAAGATTGTTGTAAAAAATTCTGGCAATGAAATAAGCAAGCAAAGTAGATTGTGGTCTATTGAAGATGTCAATGAAGTATTGGGACAAAATAAAGTGAGTTCCATTTTATTTTCTAAATAAAATTACAGTAGCAGCATTTTTTATGTTTTTGTATTGATTAAATTGTTCTTCTCGTCTTGTCTTATATATGATACTCAATGATCATATTTTTTAAGGGAATTGAGTTCATCCAAGGTATAGTGTTGGGGACACCTGACTCTAAAGCACGTTGGGACCCGAAAGCCTTCTCAAAGTTGTGTAATCTCAGAGTACTCATCATATCTCATGGCTTGCTATTGCAACTTCCCCTTGGTCTCAAATGTCTTTCCCATTCAATAAAAGTCCTTGAGTGGGGGGAATATTCATTGCAATCATTGCCACTTGATGTGAAATTGGAGAAACTTGTTAAGTTGAAATTGCATTGGAGTCAAATCAAACGACTATGGAAAGGAAGTCAAGTAAGAATGTTTTGTTATCAGATTTTCTGCATATAACTTGTTATTAGCACATATTTTTTTAAAGCTAACCATCTACTTTTTTGCTTTTGTTTTTTCAGAATTTTGAAAATTTGAAGTTCATTGATTTGAGTTTTTCTAAAGATCTCACTCTTACTCCTGATTTTTCTGAAGCTCCAAATTTAGAAAGCCTGATTCTTGAAGGTTGTTCAAACCTTGTTAAGACTACTCAAAAACAGGTTTGAAGGTTGTTCAAACCTTGAAGCCTGATTCATCGGTCAGTTGGACTACTCAAAAAACTTGTTGTTCTTAATTTGAAAGATTGCAGAAATCTTGAAAATCTTCCAAGACAACTAGAAACAAACTGTCTGAAGGTTGTTAATCTCTGTGGATGCTTGAAAGTTAAAAAACTCCATGAGTTTGTGGAGAATATGAAAGAAAATAAGTCTTTGGAGATTCTTGATTTGAGTGAAACTCCTATTGAAAAAGTACCATCATTAGATGGTCGATTCCAAAATCTAAAATGGTTATCTGTCCGTGGATGCAGGAGACTAAAATATAAGCCATGGTGGATGTTTTGGGGGTATTCAATTTTTCTAATGAGTTTGAAGTTGCCTAGTCTCTCAGGTTTGCAAATGTTGAGAGAATTAGATGCAAGATATTGCAATCTCAGTGGTGAATCAGTTCCTGATATGAATTGCTTGCCATCATTGGAAATATTAAGACTAAGTGGGAACAATTTTTGTGGGGATTCAATCCTAAAGAGGTTGATGGTTTCTCAGTTCCCTGGTTTGCTCAAGTTAAAAGTACTGGAGTTAAATAATTGTAGCCTTAATGATGAATCAATTCCTGATGATCTTAGCTATTTGCCTTCACTGGAAGAATTAATAATATGCGGGAACAATTTTGTGAACCTACCTCTTGGATTTATTTCTAGTCTTACTCGTTTGAGGTATCTGGCGTTAAATTATTGTTCAGAACTTCGGACATTGCTTTTGTTTCCACCATCTTTAAAAAGTGTACGTGCAAGAAATTGCGGTCCGATAACACCTTTGCAAGGGACACAAATATCGAAGTTGTTGATGTCTGCGGGGGCAATTATTCCAGGCAATGAAATTCCAGCATGGTTTGACAAACAAAAGAGTTTCAAGAATTCAGGTGTTTTCGGGATTCAATCATAGTAGATATTCCTGATTGGTGTCGGTCAAGTGAATGGTGGGGAATTGCTTTTTGCTTTGTACTTGATCCTTCTCAAAGTGCTTGCGTAAGCGAAGAAATATTTTTGGGGCCAGCACATTGGTACGTTTCTTTTTGGTCCTTCCGCACGCATTCAGATTATAATTACCCATTAGAAGTAGAAGATTTTATTCTTCCTCGCAATCATCTAATTATGGTAGTCTTGGATTGTAATTGCCCCCTTATTGCTGAGGATGGTGGCAATCGGCTTCAACTAGGATTTGCTGTTTTGCGCTTTAGTTTGGTGCGTCCCTGCTTAGTCCCACTAAATTTAAGTAAGTGTGGGTGGCGTGTGATATGTAAGAATGAAATGCACTCAAAAGTGATAATGGGTGGCTTTGAGAATATCTCATCCAATTCCAGTGGTTTCAACGAATCAAGACCAACAGAAATGCAAGATGGCAAAAGATGTGATGAATTTGAAGGACAAGATTCATTTGTCTTACATGACGAGTCAAATCTGGAGCATAATGATATCCACAGCGAAGAAAGCCTTGAATAAAAGATTCTTGGTAAGTCAACCATCTATCTATTTTACTTGTCATTTTTATACATAGTAACTAGTAATTGGGAAGGAAATTCATTATTGAAAAAGGGCAAGAAATCCATGTTTCTTATTTTATATATATATATATATATATATATTGATGGTTTGGGTGGTTTCTTGTTGAGGCTAATAAATAGATTATTTTGATTTACTAAGTAAAATAGTTAATTTCAAGGATTTTGTTACATATACTTGAAAAAATTTGCATGCGTAGACTTACAAGGTTTATAAAAAAAATTATAATTTTTGTAATATTTTATAAGTGAAATTATCTTTTTGTTTACTTATTAGCCACTAGAATTAACAATATTTTTGCAAGAGTAGTGCCAAATACCTACATATTCAAATCGTGCTGCCTAATACTTTGTTTTGTATGCAGAATGGATGTGAGGACTGTCAATTAATTGGTGAATGTGAATAGCGGTGTGATGTGAGATTTTACAAGGCTTGTATTTTTTGTAGGATCTTTCTTTCAATTAATATCCCCTGGCCCTAATATCAAGACTTTCATGTTCAGTTTAAGATTTTAAAACCATTGAAAATTGTCTGCAGTGTGGAAATGAATTATTACTGTGTAAGATTTGACATAAACAAGCAAGGATTGCCTTGGACATAAGCATTTGACTTGAAGAGTGTGCATCTTGGCCTAACGCTTTCAGCTATTTAAATTTATTTATTCAAAATTGAAAAAGAGAGGCCATTTATTAGTGAATAAGCTTAGCCTAAATAGACTTAAATAGCAATCTTAAATCAGTTTCTGTACTACAAATTTTATCAAATAGGATTCTTATAGGCATAATATTTTCAAAAAATTAATGATTGAATTAAAGTATAAATAATAATGCTTATATGTTTCATAACTATTTGAAATAAAATTAATGAGCAAATTAAAACATCAACAATGATACTATATTCATCGAATTAAATATAATAACATGTTTTCATTAATTTGATTATACATCTTTCTTCTTTAACGTTCACACACGTTTTTATCGATTCTTCTTGCAACTAATGATATCAGCTTTATTTTCTATGTTCTGCATAAATTTATATTGCACGAAAATTTTATACAAATGCTTGCATATTATATTATATATAATTGTTAAAAAAAAATTAAAAAGAGAAAGATGCTCATCTCGTAACTTTTTTGAAATTAATCTGGTAACTATTAATTTGTTATGGGTTTAAGTGAAAACTATTTAATGAATAAATCTATAATAATAACAATAAAAATTTGGTTTTTATTACTAATAAAAAGCATGTGAGAAAATTTTATTAATGATATTTTCTTTATTAATAATAATAGAGTGACTGGTTGAATATACACATCTTTTATATTTTATAAAAGAATTTCTTAAGCATGGAACTTGGTGTTGACATGGTCGAGGTCCATATAGACAAAAAAATAATAAAGAAGTTTAAAAAGTTACAAATTTTCTAAATAATTTAGCAAATTATGTGGAAATAAAGTGGGTTATTTTAGAAATTTGCTTGAGAAAGGAGTTATTTTGATTAAATTGCCAAACATACTCGATTATCCACCTCATGATATTTACTATGGCCCATTCCCTATCTTTTTACTCTAGTGTAAAAAAAAGGGGGGGGGGGAACTTTATTGCATCCAACAAAAAGACATTACACCTATATTATTTACTAAATATTAAAGTTACATAAACTAACATTTAATTTATATAATGCTCATGATGTAAATTATAACATAGAGTTAATGTTTAGATAAAAAAAAAAAATAAATTATCTTATTTACTTACATTGCATATTTAAAATATAATTTTTATAATCATAGCATTGCACAAGTTTTCTTCTTAGTTCTGTTTCAAAAATATTTAAAATTTCCATAGGTGAATTATAATTGTAGGCACTAATGGAGAATGATTTTTAATCCATTATACCATATATGAACAAATTGTTCAACCTTTGACAAACTAAATTGTTCATTAGAATTTGAAGCATTACGTACAAATAGAAGTATGCATGCATTGCCCTAAAGAAGACTACCGAATTATGGATATACTTTGTGAAAAAAAAAATTAGGGAGCAAAAAAAGAAAAGAATACAGCAACTCTCAAAATTGCTTTATGAGATGCTGAAACACGTGAAAACTTGACTGACTTCAATAGTACAACTACAATTTAATAAATTTTAACTTATATATTTCTTGTAAAAATCATTTTATTCCCTTGTAAGGTTAATATGGTTAATTTAGAATAAGTTACAGTAAAATCTTTATAAATTAATACTCGATAAATTAAAAACTTTTATCGTGGACTAACAAGCTAAATTAATAATTTTGATAAAACAATAAGATAATAATTTTTTTTGAAACCTTATGTAATCCCTTGCTCCCACTTATATCATAAATTAATAATTCACTAAAATTACATTTCATATTTTTCTAAAATATAAGTCTATTGTAATTTATTTTTTATGAAAATTTAAATCTAACTGAATCTCTTTCATAATTTTTCTTATCTAAAAACTCTAGAGTTGAATTCTCATATTGCAATAAGAAATTATAAAGAGTTATTAATGCTCTAAGTGTTTCCTTCCGCATAACAGGCTCTAAAGCTAATGTATCATCCTCAGCTTGATCATCAGCAGAATTTTCAGTCATGCTAGTAATAATTTCTTTTAAACTTGAGACATCTAAACTTGTGTCATTTTTACTAGGATAATCCAATAGGTAATTTACATCCATTTTATTATGGTAGCCTAAATCATTGATTACCATCTTAAGTTCATCAATATCTTTTTCATCTAAAAGATCATTCAAATTTTTTGAAGTCATTTGTTCCACAGAACGAATTTTATAATGTCAAAAATAATTTACTATTGTCTTTGCACGAATATTTATTGTTCAAGCTGAGAGTGTAAGATTGATTGCATCCAACAAATTTATCTTTTCTAGTTTGCTTTGCTCCAATTCATAGCCCTCCAACAGTTTACAATAAAATCTTTTATGATAATGCATTTTGAAATTTCTTATTATTCCTACATCACATGGTTGGATTTTTTATGTCATGTTGGGTGGCAAAAGGAATAACTCAATATTTTGTAATCCTTCAATATTCTTTGGATGGGTTGGGCAATTATCTATCACCAAACAATTATCAATCACCAAGAGAATTTTTCTTCCTTGCATTTTATTGTCAAGCCATCGAAAATATTCTTCAAAAAGCATTGTAGTCATCCATGATCTTTTATTGGCATGATAATGATAGTTTAAAGAATTCATGTTTACATTTTTGAAACAATGTGATTTTCCATACTTACCAATGATTCATAGAGGAATTTTTTTTTAGCCATCTTCATTACAACAAATAGTTATTGTAAGCCTTTCTTTGTCTTATTTTTTTCCTTCAAGTTGCTTTATTATAAAAGAGTGACTAGGTTACAACCTATAAAATAATCATGTTTCATCCATATTAAAAACATCTTTCATGACAAATTAATCTATTTTGTCCCTTATAGACTCTAATTTCTTCTCCATGTCTTGCTCATCAACTGACCCACTTTCCCCAAAATGTTGAAATGATTCAATTCCATATCTTAACTTGAACTTCTTAAGTCAACCTAGAGATAAGTTGAATTCTGAAGTCTCTTTAGCGTTTAATATTTTCATAATCTCTTTTACCTTTTTCAAAATTAGCTCGCTTGATATATTCATACGATCTTGGTATTGAACAAACTACTCATAAATAATCTTCTCCATGTCTGAAAATTTTGATGGTTTGTGCCGCTTAGATCCACCTTTTTTTTCTACATCAATTGAGAGGTACTTTGATAATCACTTGAATATATTTGATATTGTACCCGATTAAGTGAAAATTTTCATAAACCCATTGTTGCAATTCTTTTTGAGTGCATATGGGATACTCTCTATTATACTCACATAATGCTTTACGTATTTGATCAGTCATGGTTGATTTATGAACACCTTTTAGATAAGAAGTCATATTTTAACAATGAGATACTATAAGAAGACTTTGTGTTAGTTTATTATATAAGAAGACTTCTTAGTTATTTACATATATAATATTGTTAGTCCGATTCATTGTATGTATTTAATAAAATAGAAATGGACATGTATCATTTAGTATCCCTCATCTTTTTGACCTCTTGATAATAGAAAAATGATATCAGTTATATTAAAGACATTAATACAATTAAATTATACTTGCAAATTAAGTAGATATGAATTGGTTTATATTCTTAGACTTTTAGCCTCATTTTATTAATAGAATAATTTATATTTTTATAAAATAAAATAAATTTTTAGTTGATTAAATGAGTATTACTTTGAATTGTAAATACACTTGATAAATTAATAAATTATTAATTTATTAATTAAATTAATATCTCTTTAAATCAATGAAATTGTTATGGTGCCAAAGTTATTAATTTATAGAGATTTTACGATATTTTTTTTAAAAAAATTGAATTTGTAATTTCATTTAAATAATTTCAATTCATTTGTAAAAGAATTTTATTATTGGAAAATAATGTTAAAAATAATGATTTTAATTTATTTAAAAATTGAAATATATTATTTAAAGCATATTGAAAAAAGAAATTTTGTTAGTATCTACTAACCATCTATTTTTTATACAAGTTGACTATATTGAAGTTGAAACAAATTAGCTAGATCAACAAAGGGATTGTGGTGGTTAAAAAAAATATAACTGGAGTAAATATATGTGTCAAACATATGATAAACAGTTACCTTGTAGTTATCTTAATGCATTTATTTTATATTTTTATATTTTGATTTTTTTAGATACATATTCATTTTTCTAGGTGCTAGTCTTCTTGAACAATTATTTGAAGGAATTATTTATGGTCCTTATAAATAGTGCATCAATTAATAAAGGATAATATTTTTTTATGACCACTCAACTTACCAAAACACGTTCTATGTTCTTTATGGTGCTTTGTTATAAAATTTAACACTTTGCTGATCTTTTTAGTTTTTAGGAATCCCCTCACTACTATGCTTGTAATTTCATATGCCATTATTGTGCTTTTTGATATAATTCACAATCATTTAGAATGGAATCTTTATATACTTTATTGCTTTCAACTATATTGCTTCATCTGGAGATCCCAGAAGATCAAAATCTTACTTATTTGTTGTGAATGCCCTATCTTAGAATTGAAGCTTTCCAACCTATGAAATTTGGCTAAAAATTGGCACATCCAGTAGGATACAATTAAGGTATAAGTGATACTATTTTATTAGGTAACTCTGAAATTATGTCTATTGCAAATTCAAAAAATGACCCATAAAATGAGGAAATGCCCTTCAAAAATGAAAATATTGGTAATGTTACTAGTTCTACTAAAAATGTTGTTGTTAATAACCAAAATAATTGAAATAATATGTAAAGAAACAATCAAAACTAAAACCAAAATAGAAGGAACTGACAAGAAACATCAAATAGAAATAGAAATAATAACAACAATAACAATTTGGCTAACCAAAATGGACTATAGGATAATAGCGAATTGATATTTAGGGGGCCAATGCCTCATAGCATGTCATATTTCCCACAAATAGGCCAAAATTATCATAGAAATCCATCTGATGTAACTCTTTAAAATGTTGTTGCAGTGAATGGATGAAAGTAATCATGATATAATTCACATGGTGTTGCAACAGATTGCGGCCATACTTCAATTAATGCTAGAAAATAATGCCTTGAGTTAACAAAGAATGAATTAGAAACTAGAAAGTATGGAAGTCCATCTAGGCAATATTTGAAATAATGACAATGGTTAGAATAATGAAAATGGTTAAAATATTGATAATAATAATCATAACAATTATCATAATGAAATGGGGTATAAGAACATCGAAAATGAAGAGTACAAAATGGAATGACCACGATATGGTTGAATTAGAGTAATTTGATGTAAGGAAGAAAGAATTCGGAATGATAGTTAAACCAATGATAACATGCAAATCCTTGTAAACCTAAATCGTAATCAAATATTTCCATAGATACCAAAACAAAACATCCAATTCTTGGTCGACCAATTACTAAACTAATTAGGAGAGCACAATATTTATCGTAATTATAACGTGCATTTACAAAATAAATAAATCAAATAGAACCTCTACAAGTTTTAAATTACTGTAATCTACAACATTTTTGGCAAAGATAATCAATCTACAATTGAACATATAACAAGATTTACTATAAAGTGTTGAGAGTTTGTAGAAAATGAATTTTTTCCTTTTATCCTTGGCCAAAATTGATTTTACTTAGTATTTAAGGTTGTCATTAAATTTTATGCATTCTTGGGCTTAGTTAGAAAATTTGTTTCTCAATCAATTTTACAGAGGCAAAATAAAGATTAGTCTAACTGATTTATTGAACATAAAAAAAAAAATCACCAATAGAAAGTTTTGATGATTACTTATCCATGTTTCAACAAGCACTAAGTCACTACTTTACTCATATAATAGAATCTGAGATGGTCAAAATTGTTGCGATAGGTTTCAACTTTGTGATAAAAAAAGGCTTATCAATCAACATGTAACATACATGTCTCAATTGATCAAAAAAGTTAGCAAATTGAATAATTGCATGAAGAAAAAGATAGGAAAATTAAGAAATCTCTATTAAGAAAAGAAAAAGTGACCTATGTCAAAGAAGAAGAAATGGAGAATGAAAATGAAATACATTTAGTTGAACTAAAATTTGGCTCTTCATATGTTTGCCCCTTATTAAAAAATTGAGAAATTAATAATAAAATTTATAACATAAATAAGAAAAATTATTCTTTTGACATAAATAAGGCATATCAAATTTTCTACGTCTTGTTGAAAGATAATCAGATAAAATTGTTTGATGGTCACAGGATTTTGACTAAGAAAGTAGTCAAAGATGAAAAATACTACAAGTATCATAACGTAATACCTCTAAAAAAAATAAAATGAAAAATGTTAACTGAGGGACTAAACTGAAAATTTTAGTTTTTTTTGGGTCTGAAACGTAATTTTTGAAGGACTAAAGTGAAGTCGGTGGAGAGTTAATGGGGCAAAAGTGTAATTTACCCCATTTCTTCCTTTGTTTAAATTTTGGTCAGTCGGCTTATCTCTCTAGAATCTTCCTCCCCACGAGCCTTTCTTCTTCCCTTGCACCCATCGGTCTCTTTCTCCTTCTCTAGCTTTTTCCAGTAGATCCGGCGACGACATCTGATCGGCGAGCCATCTCCAACATCATTCATCCTCTTCTCTTTCCCTTCGGCAGCAGCACACAGTGAGACGGAAGCCACCTCCCCTGTCCCTCCTGACCTCAGCCAACGCCACCAAATTGGTCATATGCCAGTGGATTAAGCCCGACCCGGCGAGCTCCTACATGTCTAGGCCCTTCCTCTTCTTCCTAGCTACCTACCCAGCTTGTGACAGCAAATGATCGATCATCCTTCCCCTGGTGAGGCCGTATGGCCGGTGGCTTCCTTTTGGCTCACCGGTGACGATCCGACCAGTGACGTTCCACCCACTAACACTTCGAGATGTGGTTAGTCACCCTAGAACAATAGATTTATTTTATAGCAGTGTTTCATAGAGTATTCAATAAAATCTTCTTAGGAACCCAGTATGTGAAGCTGACTGAAACTCGATGTTTTTGCTGTTATTTTGCAAGGGTTGGTTCCAGAGAAGCTGCGAGTGATGTGTGGAGCACTTAGATAATCATAAAATTGGATTTCTACTGAGAACCCTATAGGTAATATAACTATGGAATTCCAACAGTTTAGTTGATGATTGTGTTGATCTGAAGTTGGGAAATGTGTTCATCTATGTTAAATTGCGTTTATCTAGGAGTGGATCTAGCATTAGGAGGCAATTAGGCTATTCGAGCGTATTGAGGTGAGTGGATGATCCTCTCACGTAATAAATACTATTTTCAGATATGATATGATCTTAGTATATATATATATTATGATTTCTTGAGAAAATGGGATTTCTTGTTTATGTTGATATGTTGGAAA
>JANHAO010022773.1:0-12086 GCA_026873985.1 Saraca asoca
GATATGGTTATGGTCTATAGACCTTGTGGATAAGACTAGCAAACATGGTGAAAGTTCTATTTGATCTCAATCATATATGCATATGTTACTGTAGGTAGAGAAAGGCTACAATAAAAGCCATGTACTAGTATATATTACATGATTAATAATTGTGTTTGATACAAAAGGGTTTAATGGATAATATGATACAAGAAAATAGAGATGATTCAATTTTTTAAGAAGCTACAATAGATGATATGATACAAGAAAAAGAATCCACAGATGCAAAATTTTATGAAGATGAAGACATTTTTCAAATTAGAAGAAGGAAAATTAGATCTTATTTGAGATGTTCAATTGCAAATTTGATATGGACAAAAAGATAATATAATTAATTAATATTTTTATACAATGATATATTATGATTATAGCTTGCTTTCTCATAGTTATATGCAGTCCAAAGTGCTTTGCTTGTTTTTGACTATTGGAGACGACGTCTTAATACATTTTTTGTTTTGGACATTTCGGTTTGGGTTTAATTGTGGGGACTCCCTTTGGAGTGCCTAAACCCGAATTTTATAGAAAATTTAGGAACAATTTTAGGCCTAGTCCAAGGGGTAGATTGGCAATTTGGATTCCCTAGGAATATTTGATATGTGTGCATCCAAGTTAAAATTAATACTAATGGGCTTTAGAAAGAATCTCACCCCTTTTGAAGCGTGCAATACTTGTAGAACACATAAAACCTTTTAAGCACCTTTTTAACATATAATCTTTGAGAAAGCCAAGAAGACCTCCATATCTGTAGTGATGGATCCATTTGCCCTGCATGAAAAAGACATCATTAAGATCTTTTATATATAAAATATAGAGAGAGTATATGCTTTATCTTAATCATAGGGCTTATAACATTGTTCTTAAGGAGAATATCATCAACATAAGACTAGAATCACAAATATGCCTGTACCGAACTTAAAATAGACACATAGTCTACATCATTCTTCTTGAATTCAAGAGAAACAATAATCTCAATAACATTGAGATATCATTGTCTAGATGTTTTATTCCAATCATATATTTAAATCTTTTAAATTTATACATTGAGTGTTCTTTACTCTTATCTTGGAAATCATCTTTCATGGCTAATCATCCTTCAAGATGGCCATCACGCAATGTGTGAAGCTCCAAGTCAAAATAAGCCACCAATGCTATGACAACTCAAAACGAGTCTTCAATTAAAATAGATAAAAAAATATTCTACAATCAAAGCCTTCTTTCTAAATGTAACCCTTTATCACCAATATGGCCTTATACCTCTCAATCACCTTTTAAGTATTATTTGATCTTAAAGACCCTTTTGCATCCAATAGACCTACAACCAATAAGAAACTCTATATGATCTCACACATTATTATGAATCATCAAAACAATCAAACATTTACAACCTCCATCCATTTTGAAAAATTAGTGTTTGAAATAGCTTCTTGAAAACTAGTCAAATCAATTCCATCACTAACGTCAAATTCATGCTCCTACAGATATACAACATAGTCATTAGTAGTTCCTAGTCTGTTAGTTATCAGGATTTACTCAAAGATATTTTATTGATAAGACTTAGTTCTTTTCTATTACAAAAGGAGTATTAAACTCCATAACTTCCAACATTGGTTTTAATGTATATTGTACTAGATCAATTCAGTTTGATTCAACCAATAATGGTTCTAGTGAAATAGCAACTTGTACCTCTCTAACAGAGATATTACATGATCTTTCACTTTCATTATCCACCCAATAAAAAAAAACAAGGTCCTTTAATAATCCCGATAGTGTGGATCAAACAATAAAATCTATTACTTTTGTAGCCATTACAACATTCAACAAAGTAACCATCAATAGTCTTCGAATGAAGTTACTTAACAAATGGATCATATGGCTTCACTTTAGTCTTGCAACCCTAAACATATATAGCAAATCATTTGGGGTTTTAAATACAAACTTACTAGGGATTTGATTTTAAATATACATCATGATCTTTAAAGGATCGCCCTATACAAAGTCTAGTAAAATTTAATGCACTAACATGTATCCGATCATGTCTATGAGTGTGTAATTCAATCTTCTTATGATCCAATCCTATTCAAGTGTTCTAGACATAAGGTTGTTAGCCTAAAAAATTCACAGTCCTGGAGCTATCTTACTAAAAAATCAGACTTTACATGAGTTTATCATGTTTTTATAACACTCACCATCTTTATCAAAACTAACATGCTTGATTTTCTTATCATATTTGAATTCAATCTCAACTTTAAAAAGTTTCAAAAAAATTTAAGGATTCTAACTTTTCAATGGATATTTCCATCTAATAAAAAATTGATCAATCACCAATGAAGAAGAAATATTAGTATCCACTCATAATGCTCAACATAATTACTTTACTTATATTATTTTGAATAAACTTTAGTACATTCAACATTCTAGCCTACTAACTCATATAGGGAGTATCGTCCTTGATGTAATCAGCACATATATAAAAAAAAAGATAAGTTTAGGTCATGAAGAATCTTTCTTTTTTTTTTAATCAATCACTCCATTATTTTGTGGAGATATCACCTTGACACCAATTCCATAGCATTGAAAATCCCACATTAATTGTAACTTGTTGATGGCAAAAAGAAGGAATGGAGTAGAAGTCCTATATCGATGAGAAGTTAGATGACCTTGTGCCTTATAAGTCAAGGGTACTCCCCTCCTAAACACAGAGGCACCTTTTAGGGAGAAGGAGGGTAATGACCCTTACCCCAAGGGATAAAACCATGTGGCTAGACCTGGCACACCTAATTGCTAAGCCTAAAGTAGACAATACCTTACGCATGGGATAAGGCCCATTTCCGACCATCATCATTTGGCATGCCTGGTGGGACTCTCAAGCCCTGCCACACACAAGCCCACCCAACTTGGGGGGTTTATGTTGATGGCAAAAAAAGGGAAGGGAGTAGAAGTCCCACATTAATGAAAAGTTAGGTAACCTTATTCCTTAT
The DNA here is from genome assembly GCA_026873985.1 of Saraca asoca. Taxonomy (NCBI): domain Eukaryota; kingdom Viridiplantae; phylum Streptophyta; class Magnoliopsida; order Fabales; family Fabaceae; genus Saraca; species Saraca asoca. The sequence goes on from JANHAO010022773.1 coordinate 3,018, forward strand.
AAGGTAGGGGTATGCCCCCTCCTAAAAATAGAGGTGCCTTTTGGGAGAAGGAGGGCAATGACCCTCGCCCCAAGGGACAAAACCGTGCAGCCACACTTGGCGTACCTAATTACGAAGCCCAAAGCAGACAATACCTCATGAGTGGGGCAAGGTCCATTCTGACCATCATCATTTGACATGCCCAGTGGGGCTCCTCAGCCTAGCCACGCATAAGCCCACCTGACTTGGGGGGCTTATGTTGATGGCAAAAAGAGGAAAGGGAGTAGAAGTCCTACATCGATGAGAAGTCGAGTGACCTTATGTCTTATAAGGCAAGGGTACACCCCCTAAACGTAGAGGCACCTTTTGGGGAGAAGGAGGGTAATGACCCTCACCCCAAGGGATAAAATCGTGTGGCCACACCTGGCGCATCTAATTGCTAAGCCCAAATCAGACAATACCTCATGCATGGGGCAAAGCTCATTCTAACCATCATCATTTGGCATGCTTGGTAAGACTCCCAAGCCTGGCCACACACAAGCCTACCTAACTTGGGGGGGCTTATGTTGATGGCAAAAAGAAGGAAGGAAGTAGAAGTCCCACATCGATGAGAAGTTGGGTGACCTTATGCCTTATAAGACGGGGGCACGCCTCTTTTAAACACAGAGGCGACGTTTGGGGAGAAAGAGGGCAATGACCCTCGCCCCAAGGGACAAAACAGTGTGAGCACACCTAGGGCACCTAAGCGTTGGGATCAAAGTGGAAAATACCTCACACGCGGGGCAAAGCTCATTCCGACATCATCATAAGCCTTTTATATCTAATTATAGAATTTAACTGAGTAACTCTCTAATTTCTAAGTGACAACTACTCCTACATATTCATCTTGCACTTTTCCACTATTTCCAATCTAATTATTGACTTTTATCACTTGCCTTCCACCTGTTTCTTAATGCTAATAATAAATTCGTAATTCAAATGATTACACCTCCATCTAATTATCAAGTATTCGACAGAATGTCTCATTAGAGTTAGTAGAAGATCTTCATTTATTATAATACACACCCAAATCAACTTTCTTTCATCTCAAAATTATGTTCCTTTAGGTATGATTTATTTCAATGATCAGCACTCGATCCATGTAAAACAAAGTGAGCACAAAGATCTTTCAATTCTTCACTTATCTTCCATTTGACTAATTATAAAGGTTATTTTACTAAAAGTCTACTCACCCTCTAGTGTGTGATATGATGTTTCAAGAACATCAATTTAAACCGAAAGAAATTTTAAAACATGCTAAATCAAATGACTACTTTTTACATCTACTTTCATGCTTATGAGCGATCATAATAGTATACCGGTTCCACAATATGCTCACTAATTCCATTAACACCATCGTAAATAGTTTTATCCAATAATGAAAGGTAATATATTTTTCAACCTTTACAAACTTATCAGCTATAAAATCCATAATCACTTTGACATTTGGAAAGTTAGCAATGTCTTTCATGATGGTCGTATCCTTAGTATACATCATAACTATCGAGTACACTTTATTAGAGTGTGTTCACTTTCCATAAAGAACCCTTGTGCAATAATAGAGTTATCATCTATCTTTGCCTCTCCCTGTCTCCATGTCAAATATGAAATTTGGTAATTACTAGATATGATATCAACAATTTAGGCCAGATATCTTCCACTCAATCCAATCCTCATAATTAGTCCAATTAACCATCTTCATAGCAATCAATTGCATAGGTAACTAAAGATTAAGAAAATAATAATTTATGAAATTTATCATAAATTTCTAAAATTGCATGTTGAACATAGTCATGTTATAATATTTCCTCAATAATTATGAAATTCCAAAAAAATATTACATTATGAAACCAATACTGATAGGGCATTTAAGGCTTCATAATATAACATAAAGATTGGATCCTACATTTTTAAAACCTAACATCAATAAGGTATTGAAAATTTTAAGAATAAAATGAGTAATCCTAATACTCACATTATCACCAACTAACTATGTTAATAATATTACATCGATAGGGTATATATATTGCTAGCATAGCACTCGCCAAGATATAATTTCAAAATTTAATTTTAGCAAAATTTTATGTAATTGGTCTCATGATAGGTGAGTATACAATTGCACAAAATTTTATGGTGTAATATGAATAAAATTAATTCTCACATAATTTTAAAAATTACACACAACAGTCCAAAAAATATTCAAATGCGAGAAAAAAAACATGAAATCAATCTATAAAAAATGCATACAATGATATAATATGTAAGAATCATATAGTAAATTTTTCATGTCCAAAAACCATGAAACTAATGCTCAAATAAATATGACAATAGCTACGTAAAATATTTTTATTTCTAGAAAAATTAGAGATAGTAGTCCAATATATAATAAACACATTATAAATTTTCAAACCTAAATAATATTAAATAATTATTTAAATAAATTGAGAAAAAATAAATATAAGATTTTTATTTTCAAAAAAATCTAAAAAACTTACCACAAATAGAGTAGAGAAAGTGGAATACAATGGTATAATTTTTATCATCATCTATCACCTTTATGGTAGCATGTGGCCCCCCACACCACTAACACAAGTAACCAATTATATAATCAGACTCAACCCATTTTGTAAACTCTTTTAATTCAACTATTTTTTTTTTTTACAAAATTCTTGCATGGGTTTCTTTATCCATATCATTCACCATTAAAACCCTCCATTAATTTCATAAATTTGGCACTTGTTTGTGTAATTGAAAAACTAAAAGTAATTCAAGTTTCCGGAAAAAAAAACTTCTTTTAAGAATTTGACAAGTGATGTTATAACAATTCGGGTCTTACAAAATTGATTGAGAGCTTTTTTTCTACCTCATCATTTTATCAATTAAACCTCAATCAATTTGAAAAAAATACTTTATAATAGCACAAAATTGTGAAAAAGAAACTTCCTACCCAAATAGATATATAAAAATTCAAAAATTCATCTTTTCAATAGCATTTATTCAAATTGATTTGTGCCTTTTGTACATTATAGACTTTTGAGATGCAATCACAAATTCATTTGAAAAAAAAATCTTTAAATCTCTTGAATTTATGAATTGAATTTTTCAAAAAAAAATTCAAGTTACATCACAAATTATAGATAACATAAAATCTCAAAAAAAAAAAAATTAATTTACACAAATTTGAGCCTTTGTAACATAAAAGGGAAATTTTGGCTCTAATACCAATTGTTGAAAAAATTGAATAAACTAAAATAGCCTATTCATTAGATCTATTGAATCATATCACAATATATTAAGTTTGTCCATATAAATTTAATTAAGAATAATAAAATCTTACCTGACATTACGTGAGAATCCATGGTAATAAAGTACTCCTTAAAAGGTTCGCTCCCGATAACCTTAGTAAAGAAAAGGAAGAGAAAATATATCTGAAATCTCAATGGGACAACTACAATTTTACTATAGTATAAATAAGGACCTGCCTTACTATAATCCTATTAGGCCAATTAACCTATCATTATTAGCTCAGTGACAAGACTTATACCACTAAAGTCCATCAATAACTTAGATGTCATTACAAATCTAATAATTTGATCACACAATTAATTGGCCCATAATAATTAATTATTATAGCATTCATTTAATTCAATAGCATATGATTTAATTGAACTATGGTAACATGGATTTCGTACATGAACTTGCAAAGTACTAAGAGATTACAGGATGGCTGCATTCGTCACATATTCATATTAGATGTAGAGAACGAGATGAGTAATCAATGAAATAGTGTACGATAAAAAATTTGAAAAACTTACCAGCAAGAAATTTGAATTCTATCAATGAGAAAAAGCCTTAAAATTAAGGATTTTAGGGATTACAATTTCAACAAAGAAGACAATAATAGCATATTGCAGGTAAAAAGCTAGTTGTTCAGATTAAAGGCACAATTGAGCAAAGGCAAAGAAAGCTGAGAAAGGAAATTTACAATCCCTGGAAAGCAAAGATTAAACTTACAATCAAGAATGAATTAGTGTAGAAACTCCCTTGAGTTGAGATGAAGATTCAATTAGACATTAATATAAAAATAAAAAGAAAAGAGAAAAACTAATTAAGGGTTGCAGTCTTGCTCTAGAAGAGCTTCTCTCCTCCTAAAATTAGACACAATATAGAAATGAATGTACAAGATGCCACAAATGAGACTCAGCTCTCTATTTATAGATTCAATGCACTACTTCTTAGTTAGGTTGCTAATTAGGGTTAGAAGTAGGCCAATTTGGATGTTACACTTTTTATATAAAATGTAGGTCCATTACTTAGATATCCAATTGCCTTGATCTTGCATAAAACTTGGTCTCTAGCTCATGTTATGGGTTAAAAACCAAGACAACTTTTTAAAGTAGTCTAACCCTTAACAAATTTAAACAGTTAAGTTTACAATAATGTAATTAAACCAAAACAGTGTAGTTTGCCCTTATGTCCTTCATGAAAGTTGTTGGGATGATCTTAGCTATCCTATGGACTTGTGTTTATAGCAAAAATGATTTCAAGAGCTCCACTTATGATGAAAACACTGAAATGAGTTTTGGGTCATAGCATTGCACTCTGTTCTAGTTTGTGGGCTTTGTTTGACCTTCAAAATGGTTGAAATGGGCTGGAAACACTCATACAATTTTTAGCTCTTTCTCTTAGCTTTCCAGGAACACAAAAATCTCCTAAAATGGAGGCCTAAAATTCCATATATGCCCAAAAATCTAAATAGTGTAAACTAATCAAATAAATTCAATTAGGCACAAAAATTGGGCAAACCACAAAACTAATTTCAAGCACCCAATTAAGCATATAAACATAAATAAAATACTAAGTATAAAGGGATATAAAATATGTATAAATTATGTTTATCATTGAGAAACATTTATGTTTTCTATGCTAAAAAATGATTATATCTTTTTAGTAAACTTATATGTCTTGATCTCATAAGTACTTCATGCTTTTAATCATCTTTTAATTTTAAAATGGGAGCATGTTTTTTAAACAAGAGAAAATCTATTTTGTTTCATTGAGGGGGAGAAAATTATTTTTGAGTTGTTCTTTTTATATGTTTTAGATATCTTGATTGTAAATCATGATTATTTATTTATTTTGTGAATCATTAATAAATAAGTATGATTTCAATCTTGTTATCTTTGCTAAACAAGAGCTTTGCCTTATAAATTGTCATATGGTTGTATCTTTTACCCTTTTTTTAGCATAGTTTAAGGGGGAGCTTTGCTTATATTTGATATATTCTATGGCTCATAATTGTTTTGACATGAAGATTTTTAATGTTTATATACTTATCATGTCAAAGAGTTCCACTCATGCTTGTCTAAAAGATGAAGGTAAAATTCTATATCCTTTAACTCATTTATTTAATGATCATTTTCATATGATCATGATATGAATTATTCTTTTTTTTTTTAAAAAAAAAATCTTGTTGGGATCATATGAAAAAGATATATGTCTTAGTTTTCAAAGGATGAAAAGTTTTGCTTGCAATGTTGGTTACCATTTTAAGCTTATTCCATCTATTTTTTAAGACAAAAGAAAAAGTTAGGGTTAATAATGAAAAATAAGGGGTTAAGTTAATAACATTTTTTATTTGACAACATTTGTTCCACTATGTACATTTATCCTTTTTGTTGCTATCAAATAAGGAGAGGAGAAAATGAAAAGAAAAATGTATTCTGCACTTAATGTATTGATTTCTAGTTAAACTTATTTGATTAAATCATTATCTTGAACGTATTTTTCCTTGGGGATTTGTCATCATCAAAAAGGGGGAGACTATTAGCCCCAAGGTTCTGCATGATTAGTTTTGATAATGACAAATAGTAAATAGTAAATATATATATATATATTTAAATAGCAATGCATGTCCTTGTGCTATATCATATTTAATGTACTTAATGCTATATCATTTGCAAGTGTTTATAGGAATGCTATACTATAGTTAATGAATATATAGGATAAGAATGCAATGTATGCTCTTGTGCTAATTTTTTTAGCTATATATTTGAATAATGTATTATCATAAATTAAATTGGACTAACAATATGGATTGCATAGTTTATGTTTATTTTATAGGACTATCCAAAAAAGAGAGAGTGAGCATTGGAGTCAAGCATTAGCTATTCTTGTCATGCTATTCTCTAGAAGAAAGTCAAGAAAGAAGATTTGTTCTAAGTTTTGAAGACTTTAAAGATTGATGCTTTGGGTACTTGGAGGTTTTAAAAATGCCTTACGACATCATTAGATGTAGTCTTTTCTTTTAGGCTTAGACTTTTTTCTTAAATAAAATTTTTCAAGATTTAGAACTAAATTTTGTTTTACAAATTCTTAGCTTGCTTTACAATGTTTTCTTAGCTGGCCTTAGTTTCAATTAATGAAATCCTTGTTTAGGCGTTGCCTTAGATAAAATGTAAATGTATTGGATTACTTGAATTTAGCTCTTTTTTGAAATTACTTTTTGAAGCTTTGCCTTAAAATTTTGCTCAAAAAGCTTTTGAAATATTTTCAACAAAAACATTGCAAGATGTTCTTACATGATTTATCAAATTGTTTAAACTTAGAAATATCTTTTTGCATTTGAATTATTTCACCAAAAATAGTCTAATTCATTCTTAAATGATTTATTGAATTCCTTAGACTTGGAACTATGTTCTTGGACAGAAATATATGCTTTGAAATAATTTTGAATGATTTTGAAATGAATTTAAAAAGCTTGAATTTCAAAATCTTGCCTATGATTCGAATTAGTGTACACTTGATTTTGCGATTTTAATCACATTCATGATCTCAACTTTTGAATTGCGCCCATGATCATAGTCGTGGTTGCAAGACAAGTAACAATAACAAAAAGGTTTCAAAATCTAGTGATTTGAATCGAAATTTCATTTGTGTTTTGCACTTCTAATCGCAAGCAACTTAGGTTTGGTCAAATGTTTTCAATTATTAGTGAGTTGAATCAAATTTAACACTATTTTCTGTTGTTCAAATCGAAATGTCCATGACTAATCTTTCATAATTCTAGTTGCAATCATGATCACAAGTCAAATTTTGTATTTGCGATCATAATAATAACTTTTGAATTGTATTTGCTATCATGATCATAAGGGTAAATTTTTTATATAACAGTGATTTTTACTTAGTACTATGCTTTCTTACTATAAATACCCATTTCACACATTTTTCTAATAGCAAATCCCTAATTCTTAAGAGGTAAACAACCTCCTTTCATCTGTGCTTCAACTCTTCATTTAATTTCTTTTATATGAGCTATATTTGATTAAATCCATACCTATTGAACTTCAATTTGTAAATACAAACAGCAGAGTTTTTTAAATTTCTGTCATATTTTTCAAACACTTCTGGGTTTTCTAAGGCAAGTCTTACTTAGGGTTAAAAGAATGGTTGAGCTCTTTCTTTCCTCTTTTTGAGTGAGAGGTTAAACTTTTAAAAGGGGATTTCAATTGTATTTGAGCAATTTTTTAAGGGCTTCTCCTTGTGCCTATTTAAACTTGAAGGGACTAATTTTATGTAGTGAATTCAACCTTGGTTGAAAGCTAGGATGTGAATGTACACCTTGAAAATTATTTTTTAAAGGAGAATTACTATAAATCTTATATTTGAATATCTCTATCCCTACTCTTTTTTATTTTTTCAGTAATTTATATTTTGATACCTACTTTTGCTCTTCTTGATGTGTGGGATTTTGCTTTGCTTGGTTTTACTGTTAAATTTCACTAAGTTTTTTTATGCTTCATTGTTCTATCACTTCGCCCATAAGCTGGTTGACTTGAAAGAAGTGATTTCCATCTATGAATGTGCTGTATTGAAGTCTTGCCAATATATAGTTAAATGAGTTGCTTTGAACAAGTGTTTTGATTTGGTATTTCTTATTTGCAAATATCTTTACCAAACTATCTTGGATTTGTTTGAATTAAAACCAATCTATGATTTTCCAAAATTAAGAGATTTTCAAAAAGAATACTAAAAATTGTGAAAAATGTCAAAATATCCAATTCACCTCCTCTTGGGTGTGGGTTGTCTTTCCCTCTAGGTTCAAGTTTTTTTGTTTATTTAAAAGTTAAGGTTGAATTGGAGAGGATAAAAAGGACATTGCATTTATCATAATTTGTTTGTGAGAGAAAAAAAATGAAGAAAAAATTTTAAAAACAATTTGTTATTATTAATTTATTTTGAAAAAAAAAATCCTTTATTGGGTTCCTTTCAATTCGTTTTTTTCATCCAAACAAATCAGGTAATAAGCATTTTGGTACTAACAAGCTATATATATAGTTGCAGCTCCAAGGAAAAAAACTCTGATCACAAAGCTTCCACGTTTTCAATTAAGGAAAAGTTCTTATTCATCGGTGGAGTCTAGAGTTAGTTGTGCTGTCGACGACGCATGCAAGGAAATTAAAAAGGCCTTATCAATTGGAAGCTTCCATCTTTCAAGTCTCAAGTCTTGCCGTCTCGACCTAGTCATCATAAAAAAAAGTCAATATCATGCACTAAAATTATATGAATAATTAACATTAATAATGTTGATAATCCATTGATCAGTGCAACGTGTTGAATAATTAGTAAATTAATCTAATGATAGTTACTGGTGAGAAAAGTTCTCAGACTCAAATACAATTTAATAAAAAAATTTATGAAAATATTTTAATTTTTTAGTTATGTATAGATTTCTTTTAAAAAAAATGAAGAACGTAGTGAAAGTTTTCTAATTTACGAAAATATTTTAATTATTTCGTAAAGAAAGTTCGTTACAGCCTCACTCCATAATATATATCCAGATATCCACTAAAAAAAAAAAATACATATCTAAAAGGTAATGAGGTCGTTTTTTTCTATTCCCTTTCCCTTGTGGGCAAGTGCATGGTGATGAGATGAGAAGACTTTGAATAAATGTTTGAGGAATTTCATCTGAAAATAGGGTGGGGTGGTGCATGATGGTTAAATTTGACCAAACCCTAATATTTATCAAACACAATATTCATATTTTTA
>JANHAO010022774.1:0-12092 GCA_026873985.1 Saraca asoca
TTTCATAAAGCATCCTTTATTATTTCTTTATTTTTCTACTACTCCTTTTATTCATCAATCTATCTAGATAGTTGAGCTACAAAGACTTCGGTAATTAAAAAGAAGCGAAATTTCCCTGAGGAATCAACCCGTATTTGCCGGTTCTATACTACACCTACACCGTGCGCTTGAGGCTAATTTAAAACGTACAACAAGTTTGTGCACATCAGGCAACTGAACTCATCACTTGTTAGCCACCATAATAACTAATTGTAACAACAAAAATAATGATCTAGACTACAGATCGGTCTATGTTCGCATGAGTTTGGCTTGTTTGGACCACAATTAGTTGAACTTGACCAATTTAGGCCTATTTTTAAATAGGTTGGCATTCATCATGTCTAGTACACTCTAAATCCACAAGTTGACTAGCTTAGACCATGGACCAACGGCCCATTAAACACCCCTAATAATAAAATTAACCATTGATCTTTATTTATTGATTGAGAGTAAGTACATAAATTATAATTAAAGCAAATAAAACTCTCTCTAGATACCTTTTCTTTCAATGATGAGACTATCTTCTTTCATATTGATAACCAAATCATAGTTCAATTTGAAAATTAATAATGGTAAAAAGGCAGGTTTGGGTAAACTCGACTCGTCAAACCTTACTATTTCGAACCCATTAAAAACTTGGATTCATTAAGAATCCGATAAGATCTGACTCAAAGATATGAATTCAACCTATTTTACATTAGAAAAATATAATTATGAAAATTTTTGTTGATAAAGAAAAATATATAATTATTATTTTCTTAGTGATAATAATTAACTTGTTATAGAGTATGTTTTTCAATAAGCTCTAATATAATATCCAAAAGAGACTTTAAATCCATTGGATATTTAGTGGTTAGACCTAAACCCAAACTATTAAATAGTTGGTCTAATTTAAATCTAACCCATTAAATAAATATCCATCTATTCAAGGAAGACCCATTAGGTTTGAATATATTTACTATCACTAAAAATATTAAGTGTGCCACTTTACAAAGCATCCACCACTCATTAACCTCCCAAGTTCATAGAAACAATGAATTCTCTTTCTTACCGAACAATGCTTTTAGGAACTATGGTGTTTCATTTTCTTTTCTAACTATGGAAGATGAAAAGTTCAAGTCATAAAATTAAAGGCAAAAAGATAACACCATAACCATCTTTTGCCTTACCCTTAATAGGTCACCTCCATCAATTAGGTGCCTAAACCCCATTTGCAAGAACCTTAGCTTCATTTGCTAAAAATTGTGGATCTATCTTCAAAGTTAGGCTAGGAGTTTGTCCTACCCTTGTTGTTAGTAACCAAGAAGCAATAAAACAATGCTTTGCAACAAATGACAAAATCCTTGCTTTTCACCCAAAGACTAGCCATGGAGTTCACCTAGGTTATTACTATGCTGGATTCACCTTTGTAACTTATGACAAGTATTGGTGCAACATGCAAAAGCGAGCAATTGCTTGAATTGTTATCCACACACTACTTTGAATCAGTGAAGCATGTAATTAAATTGAAGGTTGGTATTTTTATTAGGGATTTATACTTGTATCTTGAAAGCAACATGTTTCTTAATGTTATACTTAGTAAATGGTTTGAGAGGTTAACCTTCAATATAATTATGAGTATGATTTTTGGGATGAGATATTTTGGTAACTTGCAAGATGTGGATGATGTAGAAGCAAATCGAGTTGTGAAACTTATTAAGGAGTTTATGCATCTTGGTGGTGAGTTTATTCTTTTAGATTTCATTCCAATGTTACAATTTCACATTTGGACCTACATAATTCATAATTAAAGTGTGTTAGGTAATTGATACATTAGTGACATAACTATGTTGGGTTTCATTAAGTACATAGATTTGCATATTGAATAATGGGTTAGGATTGTGTGATGGGTAGGATCTTGACCTAGTTAGCTCTATTAATAGATGGGTCCCTACTCATCAACCATAGGTTAGATAGCATTTCCCATTAGCTACTTTGAGAGCTCTCCAACTTAGGGTTTTGAGGAGAGATGCTGTCACAGCAAAATTGTTCTTTGATAGTGATACAAGAGTCATGATACAAAAATCATATTAAAGAACTATAGAAAATTTATTGATCATGGATGTTGGTATAGATTCATGTATGTTTAAAATCTTTGATTAATTTGTTTTTGTTCTATAAAATGATTATGCCTCTTAACATAATTAATTGATACAGATTATTTAAATTAATTACAACAAATGGTATTAGAGCCATTTAATTGTGTTATTTGGTTGATCAAATGTGAGGATTTGAATGATGAATGAATTAATTTCTCACTAATTCAGTTAACATGCTATGAATTTATAAAATTATTTTAGAGCTTTTATGATTGCTTGATCCAGATATGTATGAATTTAATTCGTGGCTTACATAAATTCAATCATGTGTTTTCTTCGATGTTTCTGTTTGTATGATTGAACTAAATATACATTTAATTGTTCAAAGTCTAGAATTCATGATTTTAAGTTTTCTAGAAACAAGACTTGAAGTAAAACTGTTTGCTTTAAAGTTTATATTTCCTAGTTATTGTCTGATGATTTCTTCCTTTATATTGTTAACTTCGGATTTTGGTTTGTATGGAGAGTCCCAAAATCCAACCAACGGGGGATTCTTCGGGATCCCTGGCCTGTAATTGGTTCAAGTGCGATAAGACTAAAAAATAATCGGAGGGGAAGAGGAGAAGAGGAAACACAAGGTTTAGTGTTGTCCGGCCAAATCCGGATGTCACCGAGCTCTACGTCCACAGTAACGTGTTATTAATATAATGTTTCTACAACGTTTGATATCTGTTTTGGTAGAGTTTCAGCAGGGGATCCTCCTTCTCTATAGAGGGGCTCCTTCCTCATATTTATAGAGGGAAGGAGGTTACAAAGGTAATTACATATAATCTAAATCTATTACATCAGTATTTATTGTACAAGATGGAATGTGCAGACCAAATCTTCTACATTCAGTTGCAAGCTGCCTAGTGCCGATGGGACCCCATTTGACCGTTGGGGCAAGACATGATTTAACCTCTCTATCTGGCGAGCTTCAGGTCGCAGGCTAGATTTCCCCTGGTCACTTGCCCGACCCTGGGAATAGCGAGTTTGAACCCGTGCCTTTGCGCACGAGTCAAGGTCGACAAGGTCACTTTGTGATACGACGAAACAATCCTGGTCACTGCTTGGGTTGGTCTCCTCGATGGTCTCAGGCTTCTCGCGAGCGCTCTTGGACTGAGCCAATTTTCACATATAACATAAGTCCCCCAACTTGCAGCTCGCTCTGTGGGCTAGGAGTTGAGACTCTTCAGTTCTTGAATTGTTAGCCTTTTCTCGAGACTGTCATTCCATCTGCACTAGGCTACGTCTCTGTGACACGCATCCAGTGGCTATTGTTGAGTCAACTTAGCCTTTTTTCGAGACCATTAATGATGACGATTGGGGGAATGGTTCCAGATCCTTCGGTGGAGACATCCCCGATTCTATATAAGGAAGTCACAACCCCTTCTACTTCTTCATTCAAGCCATGGAGTTCCCTGATAAACCTCCACCATTTCCGGCATTCTATCCTTCATTGGAGGCATGTATGGTCTGCTACATATGTAATTTGGAAGACTTATCTTCCCCAGTAACGTGGAAAGATCTTACGTGGATCCCAGACTGTGTCCTCCCAACTCCGCCATGAGGCAATTTTTTAGCCAGTCAAGCTCCCAGGGCTTACTAATTAGATTCCTTTAGGAGGAGCAGGCGGTCGAGTGCGAAGGGATGCAGCACTGCCACTGATTATGCTTTGAAAGAAGAAAGTTACAGTGTACGATCCCTAATAAACCAAGGCGTGGCTCCCCAGGGCTGGCCCTTCTTCTTAGTCATAGGTTTTCCCTTTGTATTTGCCTTAGTCTATTATTCAGAGCTTTCCGATGTAATCTAGCCTCGTCGAGGCTTTTTAATGAATAAAACTTCTTTTCTACAATTTTTGCTTATTATTTTTGTTCCTCTCGTGCGTATTGTTTGGCTGATCTGAGTGATTTGCTATTTGAGAAATTGTGCGAGAGGTGTGCATACTTGGTTACAAGTGAGCTGTGAATTAGAGCGTTTCTGCATGATAACTGCAAAGTTGGTAACGAGCGATCTCATGCTCGGGCCGCTTTTACGGCTAATTTGATAAGTGCCATAAGAGCTGTGACTTTCAACATTCTATCGCCTTGGGTGAATAATTGATTCGTCAATTCTTTACACTTTAGCGTTCACAGAGTCAAGCTAGCGTTAAGTGTTTTTTAGTGCCTCCGCACCTCAGCGAGCATGCAACTATGTTGGCATAGCGAGTGTTTTTTTTAGCGAGCATGTAGCTATGTTGGCATAGCGTTCATCAATTCTTCTCCAGAATGAGCTCCAGGGGGCCTCAACTAGCTAAAGGTCACAGTTAGCATAAAAATTCCTGGCAAAGTTTGGGGGAGAAATGGCTGCATAAGAGCTGCGGATGCTGCAAATACTTGAATGCAAAATAGAAGAAAGTAACAGATACCATGCTGATTAGTAAACAACTTTTAACAAAATAATCATATTTACATTCACCTCGAAATCTTGGAATACAATGTCAGTGTATAACTCAGAGTGAGCCCCCTGGCTCTTGGTTGGTGCTAGGCTGGGGAGGCTGTCCTGTAGGTTGCACTACATATTCCCTCAAGCAACCTTTCCGAATAAGATCTTCAATTACATCTCTGAAGGCCAGACAATTTGACGTCCTATGCCCGGCCTCATTGTGGTAGGCACAGAACTCATCTCTGTTCCTCTACCTAAATGGAGTCCTTAAGGGTTTAGGCCTTCCAAAATTTTCCCTGTCCCTCTCCGCCAAGTAAATTCTATCTTGGGGATCCGAGAGCATGCTATACTGCTCGAAACGGCTCAAGTACTGAGGTCACGCATCGTTGGACCTTTTGGATTTATTTGCTACTTGGTCGGCGGTGTGGTCTCCTTGGTCCGCACCACTCCTTTTCTTATCACGAGAGGAGTAGACCTTTTTGTCCTTCTTGTCAGACTTTTTCGAGTTGAAGGTCTCTTCCCATTTAATCTACTTTGTAGCCCACTCATAGAACTCTGTGAGGTCCTTCACCGGGGACTTGTACAAACTTTTGTACAGCTTTCCATTTTTGCGAAGTCTCACAGAGATGGTGGTGAGCAAGGTCTCTTCAGATGGATTCTCCACCAAATTAGCTTCAAGTCTGAATCTAGCAATGTAGTCTTTAAGTGACTTGTGCTTGCACTGAAAAACCATAACAAAATGGTAGGGGGCACCAATTGTCTCTTCAGTGCTTGGTACTGGCTGATGAACTTCTGTTGATAGTCTTCCCAACTACTAATTGAGCAAGTCGAGAGGCTTCTGAACTAAGCTCGAGGGACACCTCCCAACATGGCTAGAAACACCTGACACTTGACCAAGGGGTCTATTGTCTGCATGTGCATCTGAATGTTGAACGCGTCCAGATAATCATATGGATCAAAATCCCCATTATATAATGGGATCGCAGGGACCCTAAGCTTGAGCAGTAGAGGTCGAGCTTCGATCTCCTCAGAAGGTGGCGACCGCTCCTTGCAGTGAGTTTGATCACCCGGGGTTCGAAAGCATTCTTCCAACTGAGCTATCTTCTAAAACAGCTCCCCAACAAAGGGGTCTTGTGCCTCGGAGCGCTGGCTGGATGATCGTTGAGTTCTTTTCCCTACATTTTCACAAGGGTCATGACCAAGGGTTTGTTCTCGCGAATGGTCAGCTGGCAAATTGCCTTGATTCGAGTCATTCGGACATTGGTCTCGCACTACTGGAGAACATTCTCAAGTGTCGAGACTTTGACTTGTCTCTGCACGCCCTGTGCCAGCAATGTGACTGCTTTAGTCAGCTTTCCCATCATACATTCAAGTCTTTCCTGACGTTAAAGCAAGGTTTGTGGTCCGTTGATGCTGTTAGCAGCAAGAACCGATTGCGCCGAGCTGGTTGGAAGGATACCAGTGGCTGCTCTAATGACAGGAGTGGTTGACGAGTTCATTGTTGAGACATGGCCATCCGAAGGATGGGGTTGTGCATTCAAGGCTCTGGTGACCCTTTTTTTGGCCATTGTGGCGAAAATGAACTAGAATAGGTGGGATCCCCACAGACGGCACCAAAATGTTGATGTCGAATTTTGGTTCATATGGAGAGTCTCAAAATCCGGCCAACGGGGGATTCTTCGGAATCCCCGGCCTGTAATCGGTTCGAGTGCAGTAAGACTGAAAAATAATCGGAGGGGAAGTGGAGAAGAGGAAACACAAGGTTTAGCGTGGTTCGGTCAAATCTAGATGTCACCAGACCCTATATCCACAGTAACGTGTTATTAATATAGTGTTTCTACAATGTTTGATATCTGTTTTGACAGAGTTTCAGCAGGGGATCCTCCTTCTCTACAAAAGGGCTCCTTCCTCATATTTATAGAGGAAAAGAGATTACAATGGTAATTACATATACAGTAAATCTATTACATCAGTATTTATTGTACAAAATAGAATGTGCAGATCAAATCTTCTACTTTCGGCTATAAGCTACCTATTGCAGGTGGGACCCCATTTGATCATTGGGGCAAGACATGATTTAACCTCTTTGTCTGGTGAGCTTCGGGTCTCAAGTTAGACTATGCCAGGTCGCTTGCCTGACCTTGGGAATAGCGAGTTTGAACCCACGCCTTTATGCACGAGTCAGGGTCAATAAAGGCGATGTGATGAAACAATCCTGGGCGCTGCTTAGGTTGGTCTCCTCATTGGTCTAAGACTTCTCGCGAGCACTCTTGGACTGAGTCAATTTTCACATATAACATATATATCAGCCTACACACACAGATCAGTTTATATACATGGAAGTTTTGCATATTAGTGTGATTATCTTGGCCATAACAATTTTCTAGGCAAATTCAATATAAAGCATGCATATATGTTTTAGTTTTTTGGGCATTTTAAAATTCAAAATTATGGATTTTTTTCCTAGAGAAAATCGTGGGTACACTTGCAAAGATATAGTCGATTATGACTATTTTCAAAATCAAAATTTTTAGCTGCTTTTTTTGAAAATTTTTAGTGGGTCGGTTGCAAATACAAATTTAGGATGAAATGGAGTTAAAATAATAAAAAAAATGACTTAAAATCACCCATTTTAAACCGGATCAAGAACGATACCCATTTCTTGGTCTTGGGCAAAGAAGAATACATTTAAAAACAAAAATTCTATCCTACAAATTAATTTGAATACTGTACGATTGAATTGAATATACATTTAATTCTATCCTACAAATTAATTGTTCAAAATCCAGAATTCATGATTTATAGGTCATACAGTATTCAAATAAAATTCTATCATTAAAATTTTCCATTTTTAACTCTAGAATTCTACTCAACACATTTTCATTGCAATATTCATCATTTATGGATGTGAAAACTTCAATCTTACAAGTTAAAGATGTCTATCAACATTAATTTTTCCATTATAATCAATTTCTTAAGAGATTAATATCTATTTTGTAGTATTAATTAGTTATAGAATTAGCACGAGTTATCTTCTTAAGCTTAATAAATAAAAAAACTAACATAAAGGATTAGGTGCACAATTTATAAAATTTAGATAGTTTATTTACACAATTTTATAATTTAAGGGGTTATGTATACATTACAAATAATTGAATAGAGTTATGTATGATTTACCCTTTAATAAAATAAAATCCGCAAAACCTAACTCCTTTGAATTCTAGTTTTTTTTTTTTTTTTAATAACTTCTCTTTTGAAAAGCGAACAATAGGAGCAGAAAACTAAGTTCGGAAAACTGTGTCCAGTGGTAACAAGTCAGCAGAAAACGTTAATGTGTCGGCAGATATAGACCAAGTCAAAATTCAAATTATGTGGCTAGATATCTTCCTACGTAATAACAGAAAATTTAAAGAGCTTATTATCATTTTCTCTCCCTTATTCTCCTATTCACTTCAATTCACAAAAACGAGAAATATAGAAATCTGAATTTTATCTAATAAGTTTACTATCTATCTATTTTAGAGGTAGAAATATCGCATTTCTTAATAACAAATGTAAAATTTATTTTTTTTAGGAAAATTTAACAATAAAATAAAATATGAAAATAGCAGTAATGAAGTATTCACCTATTTGTGAGTGAGATAGAAGCATCACTAGAATTACTAGTATATGCTCTGTGTATCTAGAAAAATATTTTGTTACGCATTACAATACTAAATAATGGCAAGAGGTAAACACAATTGTCTTCCGTATATGATTTTATTAGATTTGTATACGAGACCCACGTCATTTATGTGGATGTATTTTATATTTATGGCCTAATTCTCATCTTTGTCCATAAAATATTGTTGTAGACATTGTCTACTTAAAAATCTCTCCAATACTCAATAAATAAAAAATTGGTTTATCTATATACTTTACTTTTATAATTTATTTTAATTTATAATTTTATTCTTATATTTTATTTGTTTATAATTATGTTCTCACAATTCATTTTTGTTTGTAATTAATTCTTTGTTATTGTCTATTCACGGATTTCTGTTACAACTTACAAGGAAAACATTTGCTTATGTGCAACATGTCAGTATGAAAAGTCCAGAACACCCAAAGGATATTGCAAAACATCATGTGACTTGCTTGGAGAGTTATATTCACATTTCTTAAGATGGTATTAGAGCGTCATCCTTCTACTCTACTCGCAGTGTTTTTCATTTCTACAAACTTCACGCTCTAGTTGTTGAATCCTTAGTGTGACAGGGGTGTGTTAAAATGTCCCACATCGATTAATTGTGATGTAAAAATACTTTTTATAAGTGTTGAGCAATCCTTCTCTCTACAAGATACCTTTTAGGGACTGGGGTTAGGCTCACATTTATTAAAATGTTAACAAAAATATGCTTTGAAATTATTGTTTGAGACTGGCTAGTTGAGTTGCAAACTAGTTCTTTATTTCTGGCTTCTATGTATTTCTTAGTTCTTCTTTAGTTTCTTGAAAATCAAAAAAGCAATAGACTATGTCTCAATTATTAGTTGAAGCTGAATATAGAGCTATGGCCCGACTCTATTATTTTGTGACAATCAAGTTGCCTTTCATATTGCTGCCAATCCTGTCTATCACAAACGAACCAAGTATATTGAAATTGATTGCCACATTATATGGGAGAAAATACAAGTAGGCATGTTCAAAACTCTGCATGTTGAAACTCAAAACCAACTAGCTGATATCATCACCAAAGCTCTCTATTCCACTCAATTTCATGCTATTCTAAGCAAGATGGGCATCTATAATCTATATGCTTCATCTTGAGGGGGAGTCTTAACATTGTTGGTGTGTTAGTATAGTGTAACAAATTTGTTTTTCTTTTCACGCTTTTTATTATGCTACTCAACCTTCTATTATGCAGTTAGGCATAGGTAGTTTCTTTCTATTTTCCTGAGTTGTACTTCACATTTATGGCATGAAAGTAGAGTCCTCTGCTACATAAACTTATGTAATTCATTCAAATGAATAGAGAGAGCAATATATTCAAAATGTGTAAAAATGTTCTTTATAAGTGTTGAGCAATCCTCCTCCTTATAAAGTACCTTTTAGGAATTGGAGTTAGGCTCACATTTCTTAAGAGTTTGTTATATTAATAAATTATAATATAAATTCTCAAATGGATGATGATAAGATGTTAATTATATATGAAAATAAATTATAAAAACTTAATTATAAATAATTAAAGTATAAGTACGAAATTATAGCAAGAGTAATTAGCGCCTGGAATTTTTTATACTTATAATTTCACAAACTTTTTGCAAGTGATTAGTTTCTTCGTGAAATAGAAAACAAAGGAAACGAAAGAAAGGGCTATCAGTCTCTATCGTAATACGTTTATTCCAATAAGAATAAAATATATACTATTTTGGTTCTTCTAATTTTTTTAATTTAGTTTTTATTTAATTTAGTTTTTGATAGATTCAAATTATTTTAATAAAAATTATTTTATCAATCTACCTCATTTTATTCATTAAAATGATGATTTTAAAAGTTTAAAATCTAATATGACGTCATCCAATGCTAGTATGGATACTAAATATAATTTTTAGAAGAGGATTAGATGTCTATGTGAATTGAAATAATATTTTATTATATGATAAAAATAAATGAATTAAAGTGGTGATCCTACATTCCTACTTTTAAATTAAACTCATGTGGTAAGATTAAAATATGAAGGATGCTACATAAATATTAGAGGATATCACATTAGATTTTGACCCTTTATTTCATCAATTTTGTTTGCTAAGCTAGAGACAAATGAATAAAAGAACTCAATTGAATTAAATTAAATCTGTCAAGTATCTAATTGAGGATAAAGATTAAATAAAGGCTAAATTGAAAAAAACTTATATGATTCAAATAGTGCTTTAATCTTTCAATAAGAATACCTTATATTGATTTCATTTAGTTATGCATAAGGATGCATCTCATAAGTTTAAAGACTCTTGTTAGTTGTGCCTTGACCTTAAAATGAAGTCATGTGTGACTACTAAACTTTTCACCAAAAAAAAAAAATCTGTTTAATTATTTATTGCTACAAGGCAATATAAAAATACTTAATAAACCATGCATATCAAAGGTTTTCTTTGATCTACTTGCAAATCTTAGTGACATATAAAACTCTTTCCTTTGCAGAATCCTATCTTATCCGGCGCAGACACAACATCTGTAACCATGTCATATATTTTACCCATGCTAATGAACAATAGGCATGCTTTGAAGTGTGCCCGAGAGGAAATAGACCTTCATGTACAACTGTGTTAGAACTTCTCAGACTAAGAAAATGGTTTACTTGCAAGCCATTGTTAAGTAAATAATGCGTTTATATCCAGCAGCTCCTCTGTTGGTAACCCATGAAGAAACGGAAGATTGCTACATTAGTGGCTATTTTGTACCAAAAGGGATAATGTTGTTTGCCAATGTGTGGAAGTTGCATAGAGATCCAACTATATCACTTATTACCTTGCCCAACGCTACTCGTTTAGAAGTTCTACTCACCCCAAGGCTTTCCTCTCAACTATACCACTCGTAGAATTTGTGTCCTCTTAGACATTTATAATTCTGCATTTAGAATAAAATAAGCCCAAGATATCAGTAGCACTTGCTACAACGCATTAGGACTCTTCATTTTAGTGGGTTCCATCAAAATAATAGTGGACTCCATCAAAATAGGGGGTTCTAATGCCTTGTTACCGATAGCGCCAACAAAATCTTGGTCATAAAATATATTTGATTCTACCTGTGCAATGTTGGTAAAATCCTAAACATGTAAGGCTAATTGATAAGTGAGGTCAATTTAATCTTATTCTACTTGTGTGTAATGATAGCATTTTATAAGATAAAATGAATAAAGTTGCTCTTTTATGTGGCCCCAAGGGTAACAAATAACAGAAGATATATTATTAAAATCTATTATATATAGGTAAAATTCGGTATCATAAAACGGGCTTGCAAAAGTTCAGTAGAAACTAAGCCTGTTATGGAAACTCAGCTCGTCAAGCTGTAGGCTGCCAAGCAAAAAGATTAGCTTACTGCGAAATAACCCTCAGCTCACTAACAATGAACTCCTAACTCGTATAGCCTAGCAGCTCATCCCACATGAACCGCGAGCTAAACATCGCTACAAAACCCTAAGTTGGGACTTTGATCAGCGAGGTGAGACACCTCGCTCCGTAAGAACCTCACACACTACAAGAAAAATGCGGAATTCCAACGGAAAAAATCCGTTGGAATTTTAGCAAAATCCGTTGGAATAAGGAACTCAAATGGAAATTCCAACGGATTTAGTTCCGTTAGAAAACCTGGCGTTGGAATTAAAAATTCCAACGAAATATTCCAACGGGAATTAAATTCCAACGGATAATCCAACGGATTAAATCCGTTAGAATACGAATTGGGAATAAATCTCACGCGTTGATTCGAACGGAAATTCCAACGGATATTGTCCGTTGGAATTATTTTCCAACGGA
>JANHAO010022775.1:0-12091 GCA_026873985.1 Saraca asoca
TTATATCAAAGAAATAATTTATAAGTTTTAAAAAATAAATTACTTAAAGAAAAATTTTGTTAATGCTATTACAACGTTTCTTCTTTTATTTTAACTAATAAATTATATTTGAAATAATAATAATAATAATAATAATTGATTTCAATTAATTAATAATGTGAAATTAATATTTAAAACATAACAGATTATAAAACACGTCTGGGACTGCCTGATAAATGTCGACCTGGGACTGGGACTGATACTGTAATAACTCGACCTGACCCCGATCTGGTAAAAAAGTAATCCGACCTGGGACTGGCTCGACGTACAATTTTTACCCGTTGGGTTAACCTGATAAAACTCGTTAGCCCGTTTTGACAGGTCTAATTTTACGTGAGAAGCGAGCACGTTGATATAACGATGATGTAGTCCTAAGTAGCACGGACACGCGAATATGGATACAGGGACACGACATTTTCAACGTACGAACACGGCATTTTCAACGTGCAGACACGAAGAAACACGGATACCGACATACGAATACGACTGCTACCGGTACTTCATAGATATGGCCAAACGAGTGCTGGAGCAATAACTTCACCCCGCTAAGATAAATATTAAATATAAATAAAAATATGTCTAAAGTATTTTTCATAAACTGAATTTAACGAATACAAAACATTACGCGCGCAAAATCCGCAAGGAATTGGAACATCCGCACAATATCCTCAAGCTGCCTGCATTGAAGATTGGAAGGAGAGAGAAGCAGAGAGAAAGGAAAAAAAATTCCCCAGAGAAAAATCAAACTTTGGGAGAAACATAGAAAATGACACCGAGATTCTCATCTGGGTCTTGGGATGATCCGTCTTAGAGATAAAATTTCATGACCAAAGAGGAAGAAGGTTGATTCTGATCCAACGTCCTTCTTCTTCTTCTTCTCTCTTTCCCTCTCCTCCCTCTGCATTGTTCATCAGCTCAATTCCAGAACCCGTTAAGGAATTTGAGTTTTTTCCGAGGATTTTGTGGGTTGAAACCTGAATTGGGTTATGGAATTTGTGGAGGAAAGACGGCAATTTTGGTGAGAGAGGGGGGTCTTAATGGCTGGGAATAGAAATCTGGAGATGGATTCTTCTCCTTTTGGTGGTCATTTGGAACATAAGAGGATTTACCAAGTTTGGAGAGGAAACAATGTGAGTTCTTCCCTGTATTATTGTTGGATTCTCACAGTTGAATTTATATTTTATTACGAATTGAAACTTATTATTACTTACGATTTTTATAATTATTCCATCACAGTGAAAATTGTGATTTGGGGACTTACTCTTCTTGTCAATATCTATGTGGGTTTTCTTCTGTTATTGTTAGGGATTGGGAAGTGAGTTTCCTAAGATTTTAAAATGAATGGGGTTTTCACTGCATGCCTTATATTAGGCATGATGATGTTTTGCTTGAAACAAAATGCTGAATTCAATGCTTGAGTAAAGTAAAAACACAAATTTGGCACAATTCGATTAGATAACAGTTTATTGACGCATAGTAGGAATCGTAACCCTCACATTTTTCTAGGGAGAAATGATACGAGAAGGAGAGAGAAAGAGAAAGTGAGTGATCATGCTACCATTCACCATCACATTTTCTCTCAATGTTGAAACATAAATTAAGTACTGATCATAGGCGCCTCTCAAATAGAGCAAATTGATGAATGGCAAAACTCTCACAATTTTGGTTGGATAATTCTGCGTGGAAGTACTTGCTACAGTTTTTGTATTACCCTTCAATTTCTGGAAAATAAAATTTGAGAGAAGATTCGTTGAGAATCATGCAAAAATGATGCATGACTAAAGATTAGTTCTTTTCTTGTTTGCTCTATTGTGTTGCACAATTACTGCTGGATAAGATTAAAACAAGAGACTGGCAGACCGATTCACTTGCAAAGAGCTGGTTAATCTTGCATAACCTTTGTCTGTTCCCTAGTGCACTCTGAGAGCTACATATATGGATGTGATCTGGAAATCCATATTGTAAAGCATTTTGGTTCCTCTTGAATTGAAAACTGTATATATCTTTTATATGACCAAAGTATTCATTTCTAAGTGAAATTTTGGCACGGTGATGGCATTTTTTGCTTTTGACTCTCTGCCTTCTGAAAGTATTTACTTTGTTATGTTGGGATGAAAAAATGCAGTTTAAATTGCTGATGTACGTTATATTTTACTGATTCAGCTTTTGCTTGCCTTTCTTCCAGAGATTTTGCTGCGGTGGGAGAATGGTCTTTGGTCCTGATGCAGCTTCCTTATTTCTCACCATATTCCTAATTGTTGGACCTGCATTTTCATTTTGTGCAAAGATATATTTTAAAGTAAAAAATGAGAAGACCACTGATCATGGTTATTGGTGTGTAGTACTCATTGCGGGTTCAGTTCTCACTTTTTTGGTAACTATTCTTGATAAGTCCATGTTTAGCATAAAAACTAGTGGATTTTATGGATTTCTGTCATCATCTAATTCATTCTCTAATTTCTATAACTTTTCCCCTGCCTAACCTGCTTATTTTCATCTTGTTTCCACCTCTTTAAGTTGTAGATATCTAAAATTTAATCTGTTATGCATAGATTTATATTAATTCTGTTATGTAATATATAAGGTAGTAAAGGCAAGGTATAAGGCAGCAAGATATAAGGTTGTAATTCTATTTTTCAAAACAAAATATATTTCTGCAAACTTTTAGGTCCACTTTGCATTCTGAGCTACAGACCCATTTGACTAGAATGAAGCAAGTATATTACTTGTAAGAAAAAAATTGATGAATATTAAGAAGGTGTATAGCTTTTTTCACTCCAAAACTTGGATACACACACACACACACACACACATATACACATATATATATTCATGTTCATGATTGAATGATCCTTAGTAGTTGGTGCCTGTCTTTAACCCTTTTCTTAGTAATTTCTTATTTGGAAATTAAAAGCTGATGCTTCACACAACTCCTGTGCAGGATTTATTGTTCCTCTTCTTGACTTCTGGAAGAGATCCTGGAATCGTCCCTAGGAATTCAAAGCCTCCTGAATTTGCTGACGTTAATTTACCTAGCCCTTCCATCGAGTGGATTAATGGCACAACCCCTCACCTGAAATTACCTCGAACTAAAGATGTAGTTCTTAACGGTCACATAGTAAAAGTCAAGTTCTGCGAGACATGTTTGCTATATCGGCCTCCCCGTTCTTCTCATTGTTCCATCTGCAACAATTGTGTCCGGAGATTTGATCATCACTGTCCCTGGGTTGGCCAGTGCATTGGAATAGTATGTCCACTTTACTCTAAAGATTGAGGTTTAAAAGGGTATAGGTATAATATTCCAAAGTTATACTACTTTTAGCCCATTTAAAAAATCATAAATTAAATGTGGAAAGACATTGCCCAAGAATCATGTGGTTCCTCTAGAGCTAAGCCAAATTTCTTGTGGATAACTTTATGCACTAATTTTACAGTTATATGTTGATCAGTGAAACATGTTAGTATCCAGTTTTTCCTATTGATCTCATTTCTTCAAAGAACTAACCTTTGTCTTATTTGCTGATATAATTGCAGAGAAATTATCGGTTCTTCTTCATGTTTATTTCAACAACAACCATCTTGTGCATGTTTGTCTTTGTGTTCTCTTGTATCAATCTTTCTCACAGTGATGACTCAGTTTGGAAGACAATAGGGAATGATTATGTGTCGGATTTTCTCATAATATACTGCTTCATAGTCGTCTGGTTTGTTGGTGGTCTCACACTTTTCCATTTCTATCTCATTTGCACAAACCAGGTGACTGTCATACTCCTTAAAATGTGCAGAATTTCCAATCTTATGTCAAATTTTCTGGCTTACCAAGTTTGTCATTTGTTATTGTATACTTATTTGTGCATGCAAGTGTGGTCAATATATTGTCCAAGTCTTTTCTTCTGAATGCTAGATTGTGGGTTCTTGGTTCAGACCTGGTTATACTTTTATTATTTATTGTCAAGCAGACAACTTATGAGAACTTCCGTTATCGATACAACACGAAGGAGAACCCGTACAACAAGGGAAAGCTGGGAAATATTAAGGAAATACTTTTCTCTAGGATTCCTCAATCCTTGAATAATTTTCGATCATTTGTGCGGGAGGATGATCCTGACATGGTGCATTCTGCAACGCCAAACACTGTGGAAGGATTTGCAGGACAAAAGGAGAAAATTGACATTGAAATGGGATCTATGCAAGCAGAGGATGGCAGCATTCCAATTCCTGAAATTTTGCAAAATTTTGATTTTGATAGTTTGGAGAATGACTGGAAGTTTGGAGTGGAAGAAAGGGAACATTCTTTTGATCCATTTTACAGCATTGAGCAAGACTTACTAGTCTCGGGGCGAAGCTCTGTTGCGGCAGTGTTAAATTTTCAAACCTCTGCTGCAGAAAAACGGATGGAACAGTCTGTGCAAAGCTCCCATCCTATCAATTACGTCAGAGAACCTGTACTAAGTTCCATTGTAGAGGAAAAGTCTATTCGAAGCTCCCGTTCCAGAGCTGAAGTTAGAGAATCTGTACAAAGGTCCATTGTAGCAAAACAGTCTGTGAAAACCTCCCAAGCTGTGGAAGAATCCAGAGAATTTGACCAAAGATCCCTTCCTGTGGTTGAAACAAATGTGATTAGGGAAATTTATGCCAGAAGTAACTCGTATTAAGCCAAAATGCCAGCCTTCGCCATTTCATGCAAGGTTTCCCTCATTCCCTAATTTTATACTTAACTATCAAGAAGAATGAAATTTCTAAAGAGTAATTCTAGATACACTTATCATATTTCAAAAATAGTTATTCAACTGCACATATGTTACAATTTGATTTAGATTGCCCCCACTTATTTACTAGACCCACCTATTCAAATTCTACCATCTATGTATTGAGTGACAGCAAGAGCAGAGCTAGAAACAAATTTTTGAATGGGCTAATGTACTGTTAAGGAGTTTTCTATTTTAATATTTGAGGAGCTATATATGAATTTTCTGAAAATAAAAGGGAAAATTCTTGCCTTTCAAAAATTGAGGGGCCATAAGTAAACGAGGGCCTGGCCCTGAATGATAGTACATGCAAAAACATTAAGTGTAACTAGCAATTTCCTTTCTAAATATTTAGTTGTGGATGAAACATATCCTCATGCTGAAAATGTGGAACTTCATGAATATGAACTTGAATTTAGCTTCTTGGCTTTGTTCTTTTTATGAATCTTTGTCACTTGTTTGCTGCAGGTCCTCTCTTGCATTGCTTGTTTCCTTGAAGCTGAAATGATGAACAGTTTGCATCCATAGGAGCAGCAAGCAGTAGTTTGTAAATTTCTCCAATGTGTAAGCCACATGCAAAAAATTGATGATGCAATTGGTAAGACTGACCTTGAACTTCTCATTGATTTTAGTATAAAAAGGTCAGATAAAATGTGTTGTAAGCAGTAAAAATGTCAGCTTGTTGTGTTCAAAAATAATGCAGAAAGATTGTGTGGCTTTGTCAAGATTTAGATTAGATATTTTCTACTTTTTATTAGAATTTAGAGCTTTTGTAAGTAATCAAATCTGAAAAAAAAAAAAAAAAGGAAACTACATTTATTTCTCTTTACAATTTTTCCCAGCATAGGGCATGCTTTGACCAGTATGAGAATATGACATATCGCCATACTTTAATATAGGATGAGGCTATTTGAAATATAGATTAGTCACCAAAAATATCAGATAAAGAGAATCCTGAATTAGAATGATTTTCTGGCAACTTTTTTTTTTTTAATTTTTATTTAAATTTTTGCTGAATTGTTCTTCTGTTATACAGCTCAACTTCTCAGAAGATAATCCTTCAATTAGCATTCTAAAAAATATCCCCTGAAAAATTGCTGTCTCATTCCTCCCAAAGACAGAAGGCAGAATGTTCTGAGCTATATTTTGTATATTTTCAGGCTATGAAATATTTGATGCCAAGCTTAATTGTGGAAATAAAAAACTTCTATAACTGATTAATCATATTATTTTTATACTGTGAAGGAATTAAGGGTTTGTAATTTTTTTAATATTAAGAAAATCAAGTGTTCTATCAACAATGGACATGGTTGTAGCTATTTATCATATTTTGTTTAAAATAAAATAACTACTTTGTAAACATATCATAGATAGATGATTGGCTGAATCATAGGTTTTATCATTTAGCTTTGTCACTTATTTTAATTTATTTGAAAGTTTTGTAGTTTAATTTTATCTTTGAGAGATGTTTGGTTGCATTTTAAAATTTTCAAATAATCAATAATAAATCATAATCTCAATTAAACAAAAAGTTACAAGTTACTTTTATTTTAGTAAGGATTATAAAAAAAGAAACATTTAGATTTGTACTCATATTAATTTCATTTTTCTTTTATTTTGTCTTTATCGTCTTTCCTCTAATGATAATAAAACTTCCTTTTTTCTCTCTTCCTCTATTATTCTTTTTAATAATTTAATGTTAAAAAATAATTTTTTTATACATCATCAAAATAAGAATAAATTATATATAATTATTAAATAATATTATTAAATATAAAATAAATTTTGTAAAATCAATTATTTAATGGCATACTAAACAAATCTTTTACCTTCTAAAACGGGTACAATGTTGAGTCTGATTTTAACTTTCTTTAGAATTAAAGGGGAGTTATTTAAGAAATAAAATTAAACCAAATATACAGGTGGAGCCAAATTAAAAAAGTGGTTAGACAAAGATATAATTTAGTCCAGTTTTTTTTCTTTTATCAGGCTCTTAGGAAATTACCAAAAATTCCAAAGGAATATAAACAAATATAATGCTGTGAAAAAAGAAACCACAAATTATCATCTAATTGCAATTATCAAAGCCAATCAGCGTAAGTAGAAGAAGGTCACGGCACATGCCACGTGTCAATTTCAATTTCTTTGCATGGATTTCATTCACTGTCGCAGCTAAACAACACTCCTTCCTCTATCTCCTACACTCAGCTCAAAAAGTTCAGAGCTTTCCTTTCCTCTGCATCTCTGTTTCATCCAAAAAAAAAATCCATCAAACTTTTGCTCAATGGCGACAGAAATGACCCTTCTAAAACCAATGTCCAAATTCAGCAACGTAACTTCCGAATTCGGCAACCCTGGAATGAAATCACACTCTAATTTCAGCACCATCAGAATGTCTTCTTTATCGACCTCCACGAAGCCGAGCAAGAAAGCTAACAAAACCGCCATTAAAGAGACCCTTTTGACTCCGAGGTTCTACACTACCGATTTCGATGAGATGGAGACACTTTTCAACACTGAGATTGACAAGAAATTGAACCAGGCTGAGTTCGAGGCTTTGCTTCAGGAATTCAAGATCGATTACAACCAGACCCATTTTGTGAGGAACAAGGAATTCAAGGAAAGCTGCTGACAACATTGAGGGTCCTCTCAGGCAAATCTTCGTGGAGTTTCTGGAGAGGTCTGGCACTGCTGAATTCTCTGGCTTCCTTCTCTACAAAGAGCTTGGAAGGAGGCTCAAGGTACAACGCTACCTCATTTCTTCGGAAAATATTGCATGCACATTGAAATTCTACACACATGAATCACATATTTGATCATTATTATAAGGGCCACAAAACAGCGTGATGGTTAATAATAGCTTGTGAGGAGTTTGTATGCAGAAATTTCATGTGAACGTAACATCACGGATTACATTTTTCTTTTGGGGAGGAGTACTGCTTGCACTTGCATTCATTTACAACTTCCTCACAGTTGCATATACCGAAATATATGAAGTAAACTGGTTTGACTCAGAGATGTGAGAAACGTTGTAAATAAAGAGAGGAGGGTGTAGCATTTTCTTTCTTCACTGTCTAATCTGGCATTGATTTTTGTCTAAATTGATAACCGAATTATAATTGATTTGAAAGGAAAAATAATAGTCTGAATTTGATCAGAATTTTGTCAAAGAAAATCCTTTGGGGCTTGGAAAATTCATTATATGAGAATTGCTTGCTTGCTTTCTTTCTTTCTTTATTTATGTTTTTGGGTACAGCTTTGAGTAGGAGGCTTCTGTCTCTTTTGAATTCTAACTTTTTTTTCTGAATGGAAATTAATTGATCGGGATGTTGATGCTACAGAAAACCAATCCAGTTGTTGCTGAGATTTTCTCTCTCATGTCCAGGGATGAAGCCAGGCATGCTGGGTATGAAAATTCATTATGCCTCCAGTTCTTTCACTTCAGTCTTTTATCGATTTGTTTAATATCTTTTTTGTGGTGTCTGATCTCGTAGTTTCATTTATATGCAGGTTTTTTGTCTGATTTCAATTTGGCATTGGACTTGGGTTTCCTGATAAAGGCTAGAAAATACACATTTTTCAAGCCAAAATTTATCTTCTATGCTACATATTTGTCTGAGAAAATTGGATACTGGAGGTACATAATCATATACAGACATCTGAAGGAAAATCCCCAGTACCAATGCTATCCCATTTTCAAGTACTTTGAAAACTGGTGCCAGGATGAGAATAGGCATGGAGATTTCTTCTCTGCGTTGTTGAAAGCACAGCCACAATTTCTCAATGACTGGAAGGCTAAATTTTGGTCCCGATTCTTCTGCTTATCGGTAATCCACGATTATGCTTACATTTTTTTTTTTTTCATCAAGGAGTCATTATCATGATTATAATTTAGAACCTGTATCCAAGCTTCTAACCGCCTGAGCCAAGACCAGATGGCTATGCATATGTTTTGTTTGCTTTGAAATTGTAGTTGAGACATTTATTCCTAGTTTCAATAAGCATACTTGCTAAAATTATGTCAGGCTGCATCTCGAGTTCTGTTCTTGTATCCATATCTTCCAACCAAAGCATGCAACTGCATTTGCTTGTTCTTGAAAGCTTGTGTTTATTGTGTTGTGTAACTTTCATTTGCATTTTAATTCTCAAGTTTTTCCCTGCAGGTCTATGTGACAATGTATCTCAATGATTGTCAACGTACAGCATTCTATGAGGGCATTGGACTCGATACAAAAGAATTCGATATGCATGTTGTCATTGAGGTGAGGCTGTGATGTATGATCTTGCACTTTGTAAATCTTCATTATGAAACATCGATATGAAATGAAAGTAACTTAGAGCTTTGAATCACCATTGAAACATGCACAGCACAGAAAGGTTTTATTACAAGAAAGCACTCAAGATTCTTTTCTGACTTCTTTGTCAGACAAACCGTACAACAGCTAGGATTTTCCCAGCAGTTATTGATGTTGAGAACCCAGAATTTCAAGCGGAAGTTGGATCGGATGGTGGAGATAAACCAGAAGCTTATTGCTGTTGGTGAAGGCAATGACATTCCCTTGGTCAGGAACTTGCAGAGGATCCCACTTGTTGCAGGTCTTGTATCTGAGCTCTTGGCTACATATTTAATGCCACCAGTTGAGTCCGGATCTGTAGATTTTGCAGAGTTTGAACCATAGCTTGTGTACTAACTAATATGTGTAAATTCCTTTTGTTGATCTCCATCATAATGCTCATCTTGAGTGCCTTCCTTAGCCAAGCCAAATGTAGTATGCTACACTGAGGCAACATTGAGGTCCTTTTAATCATGTTGGCTCCCCATATTCCTCTGTGTAATGTCCATTGGTTCTCTTTCCTAGTGGCTGTTGAAAGTTTTATCTTCTCTTTCTTCTGATTCATTAGAGTCCGTTCACAAACAATTGAAAGGCTATTTTTGAGGTGCATCAATATTTTTTGCAATGCAGTAATTCGTGGACAGCAACACTTATTGCAACTGCAGGAGTGCAATTATGGAAGTACTACAATTACAAAAAACCGCAATGATGATAACAATTAAATACAGTTCAATGAAGCTTGTTGCAGTCACAATACAGTTATGTCGAGACTTATATTCACAAAACCCAATTCTTAGGTTTTTATATTACAAGACTACCTATAGCAATGTGCCAAATTCTTTTGGCAGGATGCTAGCACAAGATGCTCCGTTTGAGCGTATGTCGACAAGTGTTGCAACTAATACAATGAGATTTGTACACAAAGGCTTCACTCTGTAAAAGGGGGTTGGATCCCGAAGTTTTACTTGAGTCTATGATATCGTGGAGTGAGACCTTTGTAAATCAGTTTTATTGTATGAGTAACTTTTCTTTGTATTGATTAAAAGCCAGACCATTTACACAGGTGGATTTCCATCAATCAAATATACTCTTCTTGCTAATTTTCTCTCCTTTTACAGGCCGACCTATCAATCTGAATGTCCAAACTGCCAGTAGAGTTGCTTCTATAGGGGCAAGCCAGTATACAAGGATGTAGTCCTTGGTTAGATGACCTGCTCTAGCATAAGCCCATCCTGTTACCTACGAGTAAGTGAGAGAAGGTTTCTTCAATTACTTTTTCTGAAATGAAGTTCTATCCTAAGTTAGCAGAAACTAGGTATGGATACAGCTACGTGACTTGCCTCTTTACTAAAACATATATGTAGAAATAAATGGTGGGAAGATCGTACGACTACATGATACGCTATTCAAAACAAAATTTCTGGAATTTCCGTAACTAATTCTATCTATGATCATAGTTATGACAGATGAAACATATACAATAGCACTTACATAGGCTGGGTTCATACAACCACCAGTAAGATTAGAACCAAGTATGTGTAGCGTAAACTTGGAGACACTGAAGATCCAAGTCTTCATGAAGAAACTTGCATTAACTTTAGTGGAGAGCCCAAGTGAGATGGCAACAAATACAAATGTTAGGAATCCTTCTGTCAATTCACCTCGATGGACGTCAGTATTCAAGAGCGGTCCGTGGCCTCCTTCAAGAAGGGTAACAACAAGAAGCCTAACTCCCATAATAGATCCAAGAACCTGGAGAGAATAAAACCATACATATAAGATGAGATATTTAGTGAAGTCTTGAAGATAATTATATATATCTTCAAATGATATTTATACACTATGTTTTATCTGTACACAAATTAGGTTCTATCAAGAAGTTATTATAAGAGTTCTGTATAGTTTTCTGGTGCAAAATCAGTGCATTTAGCAGAGTTCTTTCTCTTTTCTGTTATATAATACACATTTTTTCTACTTCTGCTGGTCCTTGGTTTTCTGATGGTAAAAATGAAAGATGTGAAATAGGAATGTATTATGGGCACTTCTGCTAGAAAGCAAACATCATTCGAGCAAATATCAAACAAGGGAAAACTATAAAATAGTGAAGCCATCAATTCATGCAACTTAACTATCTATCCAGTATTCACAAAAAGTGATTAAATTTATTTTAGGCATCCTTGAAAGGTTTCACCGAAATTAATGTTTTTAGAAACCAAACAGATTAGGCGGACAAGAAACAATGTCATTAGATCATGGTTTAATTGGTTCAACTGGCTAAAAATGGTTAAACTGGAAGAACCAGCTTGTTCAATCAAAATGAAACTATGGCCGGTTTACGGTTAAATTGGTTTAACTGGCCGGTCCGGTTGGTTTCAAAACACTCCTAAATCAAAAGATGATACAACTAAATGCAAGCATGCATTGCATGTATAGGGACTTCTAGGATGGAAACATGCTTAGTCAAACTCTAAAACCTACTCTGAGCTAAACTAGAACAATCAACACATCCAGATAGATACATAAAGTGGCATCCGCAACTGTATAGGCTTATAGACTGTGAGACCCAATAATCTACTCATATCTATCTCTCTTTTCTTGAATCAAGAAATATTTCTTTATTAAAGAGTAAGATAGAGAATGTACTAACACAGAAGCCAACATTCCAGTCATTTAAGAGAACTATAAATCAATGCGCTAAACAACTTAGTTGTACCTAATTCAACAAACCTATGTTTTTCCCCCAAGGTTGATAAAATGAAAAAGTAACAAAATTGAACTACGAGATTATGATATTTAAATCTACTCAAGTTTCAGACTTTTTTCCTAATAAAATTTGACTGTTAATTTCTGAGACACATGCTTGATGTATTAAAAAAGAAACCACATTTACTGCTTAGCATATAATTACAACATGAAAGTGTACACATGTTAATTCCACAAGAATTCCAGTTCCAGATTCTGCATTCACCA
>JANHAO010022776.1:0-12091 GCA_026873985.1 Saraca asoca
TGGAATTTCCGTTGGAGTGCCTGATTCCAACGGATTTAGCTATAATTCCAACGGATTTTTTCCGTTGGAAATTCGATTTTTTCTTATAGTGATGGGAGGCCTATCTAAGGCACCCATCATCTCACTCAATGAAGAAGGAAAGAAAACGTCATCTACCTTAAATAGGACCAATCTAGTCTTATCGAGGAGTCCAGCAAAACTCCCAACTACCTTCATTGAATGCCTTGGAAGAAAACAAGGCGAGCTTATCCATGACAGTGAAACACATATAGTAAGAGGTATGGCCTAGATCAGATGAAATGACAGGCTGACTGAAGACTTTGACTACACGATAATCCGTAAAGAAGATCCTTTGCCAATGAAACTGTTTAATTCCTAGTCCGCGAAGCGAGCTGTGAGTTAGGGGGCTTATGTTATATGCGTTATTCGAACTAGCGAGACGGGTTGGTAGTGGCCAGGCAACAGACCAAGTTTAGATGAGAAAAGAGCCAAGTTCAACAAGTCACTATCTGTGCAAGTAATAGAATGAGGCAAAGTCCCAGCTCGCTAAGGAACAAGACCAGGCTCGCATAGCTGGCAGCTCACTCTACGAGCTCGCATTGCCAAGGGTAAGCACGCAAGGATCGACTTCGCTGACCAAAGGCCAGTTACAACCAAAGGTTTCAACTCGTCATTATCGCACCTTGTCCAGCTAAACCATGAAGTAGCGACCTCTAAGACTTAGTGTGTGGGACTAGCCTACAAGAAATAGCATCATGAGCCCACCTACAAAAAGCAAACATCAAAAGCTAACCGACAGTCTGCAGAAGATATTTTGCAGTAGTTTACGCAATCTTGTACATTTATTTTGATGTAATAGATATACAAATTGAGTAATTACCATTGTAACCTTCCCAGCTCTATAAATAGGGGGAGACCATTGTGGGAGAGTTCGGAAAAACGGCTATACCAAAACTCTGTAGAAATTCCTTTAGATTAATACATTACTGTGGACGTAGGGACTAGTACCGTCTAGTTTTGATCGAACCATGTCAAAAATATTGTCTGAATTTGTTGTTTTTCCTTTGATCGTCCTCTTTATCTTTACTTATTTAACTAGAAAGCAGTTTGAGTCCATAAGAACTCTTCTGGTTGGCTGAATTCTGGCAGAACCAAAATTCACTGTTAATAATTGATATTAAATATAACTAATAAAGTCTTATATATTCATTAAATTATATATTGATATTTTATTTTCACTGACTTATTATGTTTATTTCACTAAATTTTGTTTATTAATTTTTAGCTATTATATAAGAAATTACGTTCATTATTTTTTTGAGAAGAAGAAAAATGAACCTTCATGTTAATAAAGATAAAAAATGTGGAGTTTTTTTTTCCTAAAATTATTAATGAAAAATGACAAATGAGTTGAAAAAATAAATTCCAATTAAATTCTTAATTATCCTATTACATGAATTTAATACGAGTTAATATTAGAGATCTAATTACAAATTATTTTAAACTTTAGGATATAATTACATAAAATAAAACTATAAAATTAAATTACAAATTTAATAAAACTATAAGGTCTAAAACTTTTATTAACTCTGTAGAATATTAAAAACTTTTACATTATTTAATGCATCAAAGTAATAAATTTAGCATTTAATTAACTTATTAAATTTCATACACGACATCATATTATTTATTCTTTGAAAATGTTATTTTTATTTAAATGTGTATATTTATTTATATTGGTTATATAAATTATACTAACCAATCCAAGCAGTTATTAGTTTAATTTAAATTATGTCAAATATATAAATATCGAGCAATATCTTTTAAAGAAAATAAATAAATATAATGTTACTCTTTATATGTTGACAAGCTAATCTAGCTTTAAGATGTAACTGTAAATTTTTCTTTATATATATATAAAACCTGTGCATGCAGGGTCCTGCTTTAAAATAGAATTGTAAAATTTCCTTCTTTTTTGTATAACTAGTTCTTGCAGGGGTCCACAGAAAAAGAATGAAGTTGTCATGGAAATTCTGTAATCGCATTATTTATTTAAATTTGAACAATTTATATAAATTACTAGACTCATATGTTTAAATGTGTGTATTCGATGATATGAAGGTGTTGACTCAACGCGATAAGAGGTAAAAAACATTAAAGGAAGTAATTCAGAATAATATAAATTTATAAAAATAGAAATTAAAGGTAAAAACATATTTGTTAAAACATGACGCTGAACACCTAATATTATAATTATAAATTATAATTAATTATAATTGTTCACAGTCAGTATTTTTAGTGATGTAATTATATCCAATATTATTTTAAGATTTTATTTTTTTAATATCCTCGATTCAAACTTAAAATATTACATCTGATTATTATCAAAAATAAAAAATCATAATTATCTACAAATAAAAATATGATTGTAAAAAAATAAAAAGAAAGATTTATAAATTATAAATAAGTTTAGTAATAGATTAAGTTGATCACGTTTAAAGTCAAAAAGTAATTTTAGACATTTTATTTATAGGAAAAGTAAAATTATAACTATTATTTATTAGTATTGATTTTTATCTTTTTAAATTAAAGTATAGTTTAGTATATATGAACATTTGGACCTTGATATTAAACAAGATGTGGCATTAACAATAATGATCGTGAAAATAATCCCACCTTACAAAATAATACACAATAAAAGAAGATTTATCCGTGTAATTTTAAGTGTTATATACTCTAACTTTCACCTCTAGTATCATTTAACTCCAGTTATGTTTAGAAATATATTTATTGAGAGAGTATAAAATAATTTTTAACTGATACCAAATTAAAATTATATGTGCAGTGTATGATACATATAATAAAATTTTTCACTAAAAATAGAGTTTGAGAAAGTTTTATCTTTACAAAAATTTATGCGATGGTAAAAGATTAATTGAAAATCCTTACCAGGACAATTTGAACTGACGTCTGATGTAATGAATGACAACTTATTTGTTAGGTTCATCAAAGTATAAAATGGCATTTTGAATTAGACGTAAGATGTAAAGTATAAATTTTGACAATTATAAATTGATGAGCTATTTTTTTTCTTCATTGTTGTAGAATTTATAAATTATTTTGTTATTCAAACTTAAACTAATACAATTTTATTTTTTGGATAAGATTATTGTAACATCCCCTAAGATTAAATTAACCGGATTCAAACATAGCTCCATAAGGGTGATCAGTTGACAACAGACATAATCCCTGAGGATGGACCAATTGGTCAACTGGTTCTTAAGTTAACTAATCAATGTCAAGTTAAAAAAAAAAATATAACAAATGAAATTTAAAGTTTCAGAACTCTAGTGTAATCAGGCATTAACTAGAGTTGAAACCTTATCAGTAAGAGTCCTAGTGCATTCCTAATCTGAAAATTAGAATCTAAGATAAAACAACCAAATTAAATACATTTTTCAATTCTCGTTTATCTCATTTGCGTATTTTATTGTAAAATTAATTACTTAAATCTAGATCAAGATGTTTACCATCAAGCACTTAGGTTTAAGACCAAATGCCATATTTATATCAGAGATCAGCTTTTGTGTTGAAAGTCTTGAGAATTTTTATATAATCAGGTGAGCAAGATTCTGCCATTCTAATTCCCTTCTTTAAAAAAAATATATTATTTTTTAAATGTACCTACATATATTTTGTATGTTAGAAATTGAAAATATGATCAAGGAATTTAATTTATTAAATTTAGGCTGAAATTTAATGTATTAATGTAATCAAGAATGATCAATTGTTATTAAACTTGCAAATTAAGGATTGCGGATTAAACAAGGATAATCTTAGAATATAAGTTTAATGAGTTTAGCTAAAGGCTAAGAATTACATAAGAACCGTAAATATAAGATAGAACTTAGGAATTGTTTTCCTATATGACTATATAATTATTTAATTAAATAAATGTATGATTTGGAACATGATATGGGAAATTAGTGATAGATACAAGCTGTGGATTAATTTTAGAATCTCAATTTTGCATAAGTATATGAGCATAAATGTTCAACATTTATAGATTTTCAAGAAACATTATTAAAAGACAATTTTTCATTTTCAAGTTTATGTTTCTCAAGTTCTCACAATACTATTTATTAGAAAAGTTATTTATAAATATTTTTATGGAATTTATTTTACATTATTAGTTCTTTTCCTAAAAAATTATAAAATTATTGTTTTAATTAATGATTTATCTGTTTGGATTTATTTTATTATTTTATCTACTTAAACATGTAGAAATTATAATTGAATTTCAAGGAATAAAATGTTTCCTTTCAAGAACTACATAATTACAAATAGTCTCATTCCATAAGCATACAAAATGCATATGGAAAGATAAGTCAGTGATATGTAAATGTTTAATTATCTAATAGATAAAGGTGGTAAAGTAACTTAATACATGATAAAAAGGAAAAGTATGTTAAAAAGATGTATATGTCTATGAATTAACATTGTATAGCTAGAGGACCTACATACACTAGGATATGTACATGTGGTCTCCTATACATAATGAGTTATGGGACAAATAGTCACCCTAGTGACAAGAGGTCGTGGGATACGGTGCAATCAGACACAATCATATATGGTCCTAACAAGTTAAATGATAAGTTGAAATTAAGCAGATATCATTGTTCTAGTAATCATTATTATCAATATAATATGAAATATAAGTTTTGCATGTGTTATGGGTATTTTTGGAACCATGTAAATAGACTAGTAAAAGCCCAACGAACAAGTTCAACTAGCAAAGATCCAACTTAGACCAGCTTGAGGTCGCTGGACCTAGATCGCCAAAGTATGAGCTCAGGTCGCTAGGCAACAATGCTTAAAGTAGCCTCAGGTTAATTGACAACAAGTTCTAGCTCATAGGACGGAGCTCATTCATTGTGGTTAAACCCGAGGAAGGACTAACTTATGGATATCAACTTGCATGGCCAGCTTGCATGGCCAACTTACAGACATCAATTAGCAGGACTCAACTTGCAATTATTTTATTATTTATTTACACCTAACTTGTAACACCCCGACAATTATAAATAGGGGTAAGATTATTATACAAGAGAGAGCCAATCATAGACAACCTATACTAAATAAAGAGAACTAACTTATATGAGTGATTACTCTATAAAAATATTTACTCTGTAAACATATCCATAGAAATACATTGTCGTAGACATAGTAGTCAATCAACTGACTTTAGCCAAATCATGTTAACAACCCCAATGCTATATCCTCTGTTCTTCCTCCCACCATCTCTCTCTCTATCTCACTCTTTCTCATCAACCAAAAATGCAGTTTAGGGTTTACAAAACTTACAAGTTGACAGGATTTGGGATTACCAAATTTCACTGTCAACATTTTGGCGCTAGAGAAAGGGCCCGTATTGTATTCTAGTTAATTTTCTATCTGACAACAATGGCTAAAGAAAGAACCATTAGAAGTTCAAACACTTTAGTTGACCAGTCAGAAAGTCACCCATAACAGCAGAGGGGACCAGTTCTCCCTCCGGCAGGCACATCCACTATTCTTGCTGTAGGAGTCATTGTTGGCTTGCTCACCTCAGCCCGCAACTAACCTATTGTTATAGTTTCTGGGGCTGACGAAATGTAAACCTGACACCAACATCAGCAAACATTAGAAAATATAGTGAAAGAGCTGGTCAGGGTAATTAAAGTGTTGATGCAAGCACAAACCCTGGGAGTATAAAAACAAGTTGAGCTTGTTGTAACTAGGCAAATGCATCAGGCCACTGATTCAACTCACTCCTTAGACTCTCAAACCCTAAAACACATGACTTGATGGTTGAAGAGCTACTCCAGAGGGTAAAACAATTAAAGGAGCGCCATTGAAATCAGAATAGTCGAGATCGCTATGAGGAGAGGACACCATTCACTAGGGAGATCGAAATAGAACCTCTTCCTTGTAGGTTTAAGCTCCTTTCAATCCTGCTATATGATGGGGATAATGACCTATACGACCACCTAGATACGTTCAATGTACAAATGGATCTCTAGATGACCAATCCACTAGTCAAATGCTACATCTTCCCTGACACCTACGGAGACATACCTCTAACCTAGTTCAGGAATCTCCTAGCTCACAGCATTCATAGTTGGGAAGAATGGCAGAAAAGGTTTGTCAACCAATATAAAGCTTTAAGAAGGTAACTTGTACCATCCTGTCACCTTGCAATGATCTTTTAGTGAAAGAATGAATTGCTGAAAGACTATATCACTCGATTCATGCACAAAGCCAACAACATGGAAAATCCATCTGATGAAAGTATCTTAACAGCAATCTTAGATGGACTCCACAAGGATGGAAAGCTATATAAGAATATATACGAATCTTTAGTGAGTGACCTAGGTGAGTTTTTTGAACGAGTTACCAAGCAGATCAGGTGGGAAGAAACCTTTGGCATAAAGAAGTCTGAATAGAAGGATGAAGTGAACAACCCTAATCAGAATGAAAAGAGGGGGCAATGACAGAAGAGCCAATGATAGCCCTCATAACTAGCCTACAAAGAAGGCCAAGACTGAGTGACCTTAGCATCTAGATCGCCACAACAACTACAACATCCTATCTGATACTCTAGATAGGATCTTTATAACAGAAAAAGATAGGGAGTACTTCAAGAAGTCCAGACGCCTAAAGATTCCAAGCAAGTTTAGAAACATAGATAAAATTTGTGCCTATCATGATAAGGTTGGGCACAAT
This sequence comes from Saraca asoca, assembly GCA_026873985.1. NCBI lineage: Eukaryota > Viridiplantae > Streptophyta > Magnoliopsida > Fabales > Fabaceae > Saraca > Saraca asoca. The sequence goes on from JANHAO010022776.1 coordinate 6,766, forward strand.
ACCTCAGAGTGCTAGGCACTCAAGGATGCCATTAAGGATCTTATCAAGAGAGGTTGCTTGAAGGATTATGTGATATGGCTTGCAGAATAGTGATCTCAACAACCCCGGTGGGCCCTTGACCAAGTATAGGCACCCGCAATGAGAACCATATTCTAATCTTGTTATGATATTGAGAAGCAAGTATAAGCACTTTAAACTTTCATGTTTAGCCTTTGAATTTCTGAACAAAAATGATGAAAGTGAGCTATTTTTAAGTATTGACAGCTCAATCTCATGCTAGCTGAGGTGCATCCGTGAAACCTACCTGTACACTTAATCTCATGCTAGTTGAGGCACATCCATGTGACCTACCTAGGTACTTAATCTCATGCTAGCTAAGGCACATTCATGTGACCTACCTGGGCACTTAATCTCATGCTAACTGAGGTGCTAGCTGAGGCGCTTCCATGCGACCTACCTAGGCACTTAATCTCGTGCTAGTTGAGGTGTAGCTCTCATACAACCTATCCAGGCACTTCATTCATTACCAGCAGAGGCATTCCAATGCTCAAATTCATTATTGGTTAAGACAAATTAATGTGACCAATTAGTCATCCAACTTAAATTAATATTTATTTGGCTGTGTTTTGTAGGAATTTATTCATGTGAACCTATATTTTATTTTCTATGATATACAGAACATTCAGCATGACAACATTACAGATTACAAGTGCAGGCTTTTGCCAGCAGGCTATAGCTCCTAGTCCATAGAACGAACTGAGAGCTGGGGGTTACTGTTATGGATATTTTTGGAACCATGTAAATAGGCTGGCAAAAGCTTAATGGATAAGTCCAACCAACAAAGATCCAACCTAGACCAACTCGAGTTCACTGGACCCACATCGCCAAAGTATGAACTCAGGTCGCTAGGCAACAATGGCCACAATAACCTTAGGTCGATTGACAATGAACTTTAGCTAGCAGGACAGAGCTCACTCGTTGTGGTCCAACCTAAGAAAGGACCAACTTGTGGATATCAACTTGCACAGCCAGCTTGCATGGTCAACTTGCAAACATCAGTCAGTAGGGCTTAACTTGCAATTAGTTTATTATTTATTTACATCTAACTTGTAATGCCCTAACAATTATAAATAGGGAGTAAAATTATTGTACAAGAGAGAGCCAATCTTAGAAAACCCATACTAGATAGAGAGAATTGACTTATATAAGCAATTACACTGTAAAAATATTTACTCTATAAACATATCCACAGAAATACATTATTGTGGACATAGGGGTCGATCAACCGACTTTAGCTGAATCAAGTTAAAACCCCGGTCCCATATCCTCTGTTCTTTCTTCCACCATCTCTCTCTCTATCTCACTCTCTCACATCAATTAGAACTGTAGTTTGGGGTTTATAGAACTTGCAAGTTAACTGGATTTGAGCTTACCAAATTCTATCATCAATATTTTGGCACTAGAAGAAGGGCCCATACTGTATTCTGGTTAATTTTTCATCTAACAGTGATGGCTAGAAGAAGAACAACTAGAAGTTCAAACACTCTAGTTGACCAACCGGAAGGTCATGCGTAACAACAGAAGGGACTAGTTCTCCCTTCGATAAGCATATCCACCATTCCTACTATAGGAGTTGCCATCAGCTTGTCCCCTTCAGCTCACCACCAACCTATTGGTATAGTTTCTATGGCAAACAAAATGGAAACTTGACACTAACATTAGCAAACACTAGAAAATACAGTGAAAGAGATGGCCAAGGCACAAAAGCACAAAAGCAAGTTGAGGTCGCTGCAACTAGACAAATGCATCAAGTCACTAATTGAGCTTGCTCCTTCGACTTTCAAACAAGAATGGAGGTTCTCCTAGCTCGCAAAATGATGATAGTCAATGACATGGGAGCTCGCATCAAGCTAGAAGTTCAAACAAGACTAGCTGAGGACATACCTCAGGTCATTACTCCTATAACCAAAAAGGTAAAAGGAGCTAGCGATCTTCTAGTTAGTGATCCAAAACACATGACTCGATGGTCAAAGAGCTGCTCTAGAGGGTAAAACAATTAGAAGTGTGCCTTTGAACTTAAAATAATCAAGATCGCTATGAGGAAAGGATACCATTCACCAAGAAGATTGAAATAGAACCTCTTCCTCACAGGTTTAAGCTTCATTCAATCCCACCATACGATAGGGATAATAACCCATATGACCACTTAGATGCATTCAATCTACAAATGGATCTCCAAATGATCAATCCACTGGTCAAATGCCTCGTCTTCCCTGCCACCCTCGGAGACATACCTCAAACCTAGTTTAGGAATCTCCCAGCTTGTAGCATTCATAGTTGAGAAGAATGCCAGAAAAGGTTTGTCAACCAATATAAAGCTTTAAGAAGGCAACTTGTACCATCTTGTCACATTGCAATGATCTTTTAGTGGAAAAATGAATCACTGAAAGACTACATCACTCGATTTAGGCATGAGGTCAATAATGTGGAAAATCCATCCGATGAAAGTATCTTGACAACAATCTTAGTGGGACTCCATAGGGATGGAAAGCTATATAAGAATATATACAAATGTCCAATGAGTGACTTTGTTGAGTTTTATGAATGAGTTGTCAAATAGATCAGGCGAGAAGAAACCTTTGGCATAAAGAAGTCCTAGCAGAAGGACAAAGTGAACAACCCTAATTAAAATGAAAAGAGGGGCAATGATAGAAAATCCAATGATAGCCTTCATAACCTGCCTGTAAAGAAGGCCAGAACTAAGTAACCTCAATGTCCAAATCGCCATAACAACTACAACATCCTATTCAATACTCCAAATAGGATCTTCATAACAAAAAAAGACAAGGAGCACTTCGGTAAGCCTAAACCCCTAAAGACTCCTAACAAGTTCAAAAACATAGATAAATTTTGTGCCTATCATGATGAAGTCAGGCACAATACCTTGGAGTCCTGGGCGCTCAAGGATGTCATTGAGGATCTCATTAAGAGAGGTCGCTTGAAAGGTTATGTGGTATAGCTTACATAACAGCAATCTCAGCAACCCCAACAGGCCCTTGACCAAGTACAGGCACCCGCAATGAGAACCATATTCTAATCTTGTAATGATATTAAGAAGCAAGTATAAGCACTTTAAATTTTCATGTTTTGCCTTTGAATTTTTCAACAAAAATGATGAAAGCGAGCTATTTTTAAGTGTTGATAGCTCAATCTTGTGCTAGCTAAGGTGCATCCATGTGACATCCCTAAACATTCAATCTCGTGCTAGCTGAGGCATATTTGTGTGACCTACCTGAGCACTCAATCTCATGCTAGCTAAGGTGCGTCTCTCATGCAACCTACCTAGGCACTCCATTCATTACTAGTGGAGGCATTTCGATGCTCAAATTCATTACCAGCTGAGACAAATTAATGTGACCGATTGGTCATCCAACTTAAATTAATATTTATTTGGCTATGTTTTACAGGAAGTTATTCATGTCAACCTACATGTTATTTTCTATGATATACAAAACATCCAACATGACAACACTATAGATTACAAGTGTAGGCTTTTGCTAGTAGACTATAGCTCCCAGTCTGTAAAATGAACTGAGAGTTGAGGGCTAATGTTATAGGTATTTTTGAAACCATACAAATGGACTAGCAAAAGCCCAATGGACAAGTCTAATCAGTAAAGATCTAGCTTAGACCAGCTCAAGGTTGCTGGACCCAGATCGCCAAAGTATAAGCTCAGGTCGCTGGGCAACAATGCTCACAGCAACCTCAAGTCGATTGATAATGAGCTCTAGCTCGTAAGATGAAGCTCACTTGCTATGGTTAAACCTGGGAAGGACCAACTTGTGGATATCAACTTGTGTGGCCAACTTGCAAATATCAATTAGTAGGACTCAAATTGTAATTAGTTTATTATTTATTTACATCCAACTTGTAACACCCCAGTAATTATAAATAGGGAGCAAGATTATTGTATAAAAGAGAGCCAATCTCAGAAAACCTCTACTAGATAGAGAAAACTGACTTATATGAGTGATTACTATTATGGATGAGATCCGAACCCTTCTGAATGAGTTAATAAAAGACCAGGATAGCTATAGAGTTTTAACTCACTAAGGTGTTAGAGGCGTAAAGCCTTGACTAGCGCTGTCCATAACCCTCCTCATGAGAGCTTATTCAAGCAAAAAGAAGCTTGATTTCAGAAGAAGACACTAGCGATCCCTGAACTGAGGATCCAGTTCACTCAAGAATGACTTTCACCCAGAAATACTATAAAAGGGGACAAGCTTGTAACATATCTGGGAGACAAGGGTCTCGTCCATAGAATGTAACCAGCAGTAGCCAAATTGTAAGATACACTTTGTCTTGTAGGAACATGGCATGATGTAACATATTTATAACTTGTAAATTTACAATTATAACCTCTTCTCCTCTATAAATAGAAGGAAGGAGATGAATGCTAGAGAGAGAGCCAACCATACTGAAACTCTGTAAAAATATTTTCAGATGAATATACTACTGTGGACGTAGGGTCTGACTCTGTCTGAATTTGGCCAAATCACATTAAAAAGGATTTGCATTTCTTGTTTTTCTTCTTCTTCTTCCGGCCATTTGGTATCTGTCGACTAAGATTGGAACCAGATTATAGCTTGAATCCCAAAAAAACCTCTCCAGTTGGTTGGATTCTGGCAGAACTAAAATCCACTATCAACATTTTGGTGCCATCTGTGGGCACTCATCTATAGTTTGGTTAATCCTCTACGCCCAGGTTCGTCCTTTGTCCAGTTGTAATGGCCAGAGGAAAAGCTATCAGTAACCATTTGGAAGGTCATACAATGATTTCTACTGGGTTTCGATGCAATAAGCTCAACGAAAAAATTAAAATTTTTTGAAATTGATGAATCTTCGTCTCCTATGATGCTGCGATTGGATGGGATGTTGTAGTTAGATAGGATGCTGCGACTGGATGCAGAAATCACTAACACAAATTTAACAAATCATGTCTCTACGGTATCCATACATGAGTAAGATAAAAACTCCGATCTACCAAATGGAACAACCTCTCTCACTGCGTCTCTACTAGAAGATGGCTCTCTCTCTTCCTACGATCTCTCAATGGTTTTTTGAAAAAAACTATTTTTTTTAATTCGGCTAGCTACTCACTAATCCCTTAAATGTTATATTTATAACATTAGGATTTAATGAGAAAAGACCTAGGCCCAGTCCAACTGAAAGTCCTAGTCCTAGCCCAACTAAGAGTCCTAGTCCAACAGAAAGTGTGGAAAGACTTATGGGCTTAAGTTATTAACTTAGTCTAACTAATGTCAAT
>JANHAO010022777.1:0-12087 GCA_026873985.1 Saraca asoca
AGCCCAAGGGTGGACAACCCCAGTATTCAGATCGCTATGAACAATTTAGCATCCTATCAGACTCCTAGGATAGGATCTTCATGACGGAAAGGGATAAGGAAGATTTTGGGGTACCCCCGCCCTCCAAAATCCCTTACACACGAAGAAACCAAGAAGAGTTTTATGCCTTTCACAACAAGGCTGGTCACAGCACATCAAATTGTCAGGCCCTTAGGGAGGCGATTGAGGACTTGATTAGAAAGGGACACCTAAAGGAATACATGGTACACTCCTCGAGACAGCTCCCCCAGCCTTCTCAACACAATACCAACTAGGAGCCGGTGGGTTCAGTCTGAGTTATATTTTGATTTTGTATTTCAAATTTTGGAGCAGGTGTAATGGTCATTTCCTTGTTTCTGATGAAAGTTATTTCTAATTGATTTAATGTCATTTACTTTTCCTTTTTTTGCCTCCGAGTGTTAGCAACATCCACAACTCTCATGCGGTCAATTCCCTAAACTTTGCAAAAGAGTTTTTCTGCCAATTGTGTCCCTTGGTCTAATTGAGGCCCCTATGGAGCTCATTCCGGATAAGAATAAACTTACTTAACCAGTTGAGCTGCGGGCTCGCTAAGGCATGGAGATGCTCAAAACATACTCATTTAGCCATCGCAGCTCAGGGCTTGCTGAGGTGTGAAGACGCTCAAAATAAACTCACTTAACCAATTGAGCTATGGGCTCGCTGAGGCATGGAGATGCTCAAAACATACTCATTTAGCCAGCACAGCTCAGGGCTCGCTGAGGCATGAAGACGCTCAAAATAAACTCGCTTAACTAGTTGAGCTACGGGCTCACTCAGGCATGGAGACGCTCAAATATACTCATTTCACCAGCGCAACTCAGGGCTAGCTGAGGTGTGGAGATGCTCAAAACATACTCATTTAGCCAGCGTAGCTTAGGGCTTGCTAAGGCGTGAAGATGCTCAAAATAAACTCGCTTAACCAGTTGACCTACGGGCTCGCTGAGGCATGGAGATGCTCAAAACATACTCATTTAGCCAGTACGGCTTCATGCCTACTGAGGTGCTGAGGCACTAAAAAATACTCGACGCTAGCATGACTCTCGCTGAAGCATAAAGAATTGATGAATCAATTATTCGCCTAAGGCAACAGAATCTCCCAGCTCCCATTCGACCTCTCTCTTTCACTTATGACAGAATGAGCAGTCATGAAAGTAAGGCACAGTTGATTGGCAAAAAAAAAAGCTCTATTAATTATCAAAAGTTTACATACAGCGATGCGCGAAGCATTTGGTTACAAGTATTTGAAAGAAGAAAAGTTCATGTAGCAAAAGACCTCATCCAAGCGAGGCAAAATTACATCAAAGAAAGAAGTACAGAAATAACGGCAAAAAGCTCTGTGACCCGGCACAACCATTCCGGCAAGAACAGAAGGCTAGACACCGAGCTCGCACCTGTAGGAAAGACATTAGCTCCCAGTTCTTCTGGCTTTTTCCCTCTGTCGTATCCCCCCTGAGCCAGGCCAAGAGCAAATCCAAAAGTCGTAGCCACTGGCCAGGGTGCTGCTCCACAAGTAACAGCTGGAAGAGGTGGCTCGAAGTCAGCACAAGATCTCCCAAGAGCACGTCTGGCGAATCCTGCAACAGAGCCACGTGCAATAGGCTATTCATGTCTCCCGGCACCCTACAACAGGCGATCCATGTCTCAGCAAGCTTTATCGAAAGCCAAGACACCGGAATGCTGGACGCTCTTCAATCTCCTTCATCGAGTCTCTCTAGGACGATAAGAAGAATGACCTAAGCTATAAATAGACCCGCTCAGCCCTTTGAAAAATCCAGAAGGTATCTGACCTGATCTTCATCCAACGGCTCGAAACGAGCGATAATGCCAAGCCAATGGCCAGAAATGGCAAATAGGGGAAAGCATGGCCTAAAGTAGGATGGAAAGACATTTGATAAGACACTTCAATCAAGGAAGGGCACTAATTGAAGATACGAATCAAGCCTCGGAAACCTATAACTCCTAGTTCGCAGAGCAAATTGAGAGTTGAGGGGCTTATGTTATATACGAGAAATCGCTTCATGAGAATGAGTCCCTGAGCGTGACCCAGACCGAGTTCCTCGCTTAGATAGGGAGCTTTCGACAGGCCTTGCTTCGCCCACCAGAAAGTGGCATAGCGAGGTAACCTCGGTATCCTTCCCGAAGTCGGCCTCAACTTGTCCATAACGAGGCGGTGACACAGCGAGACAATGAGGAAGCCACAAGGCTTATAGTTATACCAGGCTTGCCAGAGCAGTCTCCGTGACACCCCCGAGCTAAGGATTCCAGCTCGAGACGCCCAAGTATCTCGCTTGGCTCAACAACTCTAAGCATCAGATGCCAACAGGTTCAGGCCTATCACCAGCCAAGGGAGACCCACCCAGTAGCCTACATTCTGTAGTGGCTGAATTGTAGCCTCTTTGCTGTCTTTTCTCATTTATAGCCTGATGTAACACAACTGTAGCTTATAATTAATGCGTGTAACTCCTCCCCGTTTATAAATAGGATTGCATTGTTAGAAGAGAGGAGGGGAAAGTCTGGTAAGCAGAAACATTGTAGAAATTAATAAAATATCCACCGTGGACGTAGGATCTGGTGCCGTCCAGATTTAGCCGAACCACGTGAAATCCTGTGTCTTTTTCCTAACTCTTCCCTGTATCCTTGTCTATTCTGCTATTCAGTCATATCTGAATCGGACATAGGCTTGAGATCTCAAAGAATCCCCCCGTTGGCCAAATTTTGGAACATATCCAAAATCTAACATCAACAGGTCCCATGATAGGTGAGTACACAGTTATACAAAATTTCATAACATATGAGCAAAAGTGATTCTTATATAATTTTACAAATTGTATGCAATAATTTAGAAAATATTTAAATATGAAAACAATATCAAATCATTCCATCTACATTAAATATAGTAGTATAATATATAAGAATCATACAATAAATTTTTCATGTCTAAATAACATGAAACTAATGCTCAAATAAATAGGATAATAATTAAATAAAATATTTTTTATTTTCAAAAAATTCTAAAAAAATTATAGATAGTATTCCAATATGTAACAAATACATAGTAAAATTTTCAATCCCAAATAACATCAAATATGCACTTAAATAAATTGACAAAAAATAATTAAAATAATTTTATTTTCAAAAAAATCTAAAAAAAATATAATGATATAAATTGTCTCAAAGAGTGGAGGCTATTAGTGTAATCATTTCTACTGTCCACCTCCATCATGGTGACACGTTAGGCTTTTAACCTAGTTTCAACCTGAATAAAATTCTTCACACTCAATCATGTTTTTGAAAAATTGTTGTATATGTATGTACAACCAAATTCATCTAAAACTAATTTTCAAATCAATTTTAAAAAATTTGGTGTTGAATTGGGCAATTTTAACTAAGAAAAGATACCAAACATAAAGGTTGCCAAAATTGAAAATTCTAAAATTGATGTTATGGCAATTTAAATTTTCAAAAATTAATTGAGGGTTTTTCTTTGTCTAATCATTCAAGTATGGATTCATGAATCAATTTGAAAAAATACCTAAGATTTTGGCCGAATTTTTACAAAACACATTAAACTCGAAAAAGGGTCATGGAATTTTGAATTTTCAATTAAAACATGATTCCCCATTATATTGTTTAAATTGATTTGTACATTTTGCATATTATACCCTTTTGAGATAAAATCAAAAATCAATTTGAGAAATTTTGCTTTAAATTGTTTTAATTTATCAAAATCAATTTTCCAAAAAACCTTGATTAATCCAATTCGTGATTCCATGTCAAAATTCATAATCAAATCATGCAACTTAATAATGCACAAAAGGCAGATAAAATTTTCATATAAAAATCCATAATATCTCTTATCAATAATTATGGATAATCCAATAGTCTAATCGCAAAAATTCTCTAAACAAAATTTGTACAAATTTGAGCTTTTCTAATAATAGCCAATAATCAAATCTATACATTATGTTATAAAACATATAAATTTGTACAAAATAATAAATTAATTCAATTAATATGTGTACTATATTTAAAGGAATCCTCAATAACAAGTGCACTCCTCACATGCCCTAGTAAAGAAAGGGAGAAAACTATTCTGTAACCTTAATAAGGCTGCTACAACTTTGTCTAGGGTATAAATAGGGACATATCTTGTTATAATCCTATTAGACTAACTAACCAAACATTATTGGCTCAATTACAAGATTTACAACACTAAAGTCTACTATTGGTCTAACTGTCAACTTAGGCTTAATAGTCTAATCACATATTAATTGGTCCATCTTACTTTATTGTTATAACATTCGGTTAATCCAATTCAATATATAATTAAACTATCGTAGTCTACTTTAGGAAATTCCAACATGATTTTCATATTTGTTATAAAATTTAGAAAGATATGAAACATAAGAAGCTTATAATAGAGAGAACGTAAAAGAAGAATATAATTCTTTCTTTCTTTTTACTTCTTATCACACCATATAAAAGAACACATGAGCCTTATTAATAGGCTTACAATCATAAAAAAAAATTACACAACTAAATGATATAACATTAAGTATGGTAATGGAATATTAAGAGAAGGTTATGAAATAATGTACAATGAGGGAAAAGTGAACTATCCATTATTCAATGGATTCATTACAAGGTGGACCATTCAATGGATTTATGACAAAGTAAACTATCCATTATACAATGGATTCATAACATATTAAAAAACTACTTCTCCAATTTTTTTAATTTGTAAGCATGCACAACTTTTAATTTTCTAATTTTCATAACAAATTAGGTGCATTATATTTTGATTTTCATCAATGGAAAAGTGATTTTTATATTATAATACTTCTTCTTACCAATCTTTTAATTTTCTAGTGTGCCAAGAAAAAACTCATTTTAATGTATAACAAACCAGATATATTACATTTTATTTTTTTTATTAATGAAAAAATGATTTTCATATTAAAATAGTTTTTTGCCAATTTTTGTTCACCAATTCATTGTATTGGACTTATCATAATTTAAAATTGAAGTGAAAAAATAGGTTCCATAAATCTAATGCAAAGCCACTACCATTATAAACAAAATTACAATTACACAACATAGCATAGAGAGACAAAAACACACTTCTAGAAAGAGATTGTATGTTTATAGAGTAAGCCTCCCTTTTTCATCTTTGTGAAATTCAATTTTCTTATTTTTGTCCATTTGAAATATTTTTTTTATCAATTTTGTCCCTATGAAATGTTAATTTGTTCAATTTCATTCCTTGGTTAGTATCCTACAAAGATTAATTTGTCTAATTTCATTTGTCTTAAAATGATATTGGACAAATTAATGTATCATAGAAGCAAAAAGTGAGGAAATTTGAATTTTATAGGGATAGGAAAAGGGGTTTACTCATTGTCCATATAATGAAAAAAGGGGCCACATTGGCATTTTTGGTCAAAGATGCCCTCTAACCACACATCAATGAAGGAGTTAAATGCTAGAGGATGGAAAACACTAAACTAGTGGAAAGTATAGTGAAAATGCATCATTCAAGGGAGGTTTAAATTTTGATTAGATAAATACTCTAATTAATTTTGATTACATATACATCTGTGTCCGTGTTGGAATTTTCACTAAAATTTTATTTTTATAAAATAAGATAATTATCTATTAATGTCTTTATTGTATCCAAGTTTAAATTTTGATTACATAAATACTCTAATCAAGTTAAATATATCTTAATAATTAATATTATGATTAAGCTAGACTTATCCTTTGGTAAATATTTTGGTTCATAAATACTTGTATTATACAAGGTTTGTTTTGTAATAGAGAATTTATTTTTGTAATCCTTTGTGGAGGTTACTTAAGATTCCTCATTTAGGTCTTATTCTTCTAATGATTATTAAGGGTGAAGAATATATATATTATAAGGCATTTTTTTGTGTATTTGGGATGTCAATTTAAAAATCATTATACTTTTTGAATTCTCCTTTTTGTTTTCATAGGAGATTTATTTTTCATCTTTACTCGTAAAGTTAGTTAAAAGTCGAACCACTTTAAATATTTATATTTTGTGATTTTTATTCTTCCTTGATTTGAATTTTCCCAACAATATATAATATATAATCATGAAAAAGTAAATTAACAATTTGATCCCCTAAAAATTTGAGTGTCTCAATTTAGTCCTCAAAGATGCAAAAGTGTCTTACCATAGTCCTATCGTTAGTTTTTATTGACCAAACTAACAGAAAATCCTACCTGGCACTATTAAGTGCTTACATGAATAACAGATATATTATAAACTTTCCTTTTATTCTTTCTTTTCTTTTCCTTTTGTTTTTTTTCCTTTTTTTTTCTTTTTTCTTTCACTTTTTTTCCTGAAACTACAATTTTTTTAGTGTCTTCTTATTCTGTCAACATAGCCCACATCCCTACCTAGTAAGACTAGTCATCAGACCTCTACCAACACTATTAGCCATAGTTGTCGTCAACATTGCTCCTCTCTTATGCACTACCATCGTCCAACATGGAGCCGCTTACAAGAACATGTGTAGGGAAAATTAAATGAAGGTTGTTGTGTCACTATAGCTAGTTATATTCAACAATCCAAAATCAATTCCACTTTCCTCTATTTCTCACTCTTCATCCTTGAATGTTAATTTTGGTTGTAGTTTGTCACCTTCATTTCCTCATTTTTATTGAATTGGAAGTTTGATTACTCAACTAATTTGAGGTTAAAGGTATCTTCTTTATCAACTCCGTTGACTTTTAGATTGATTAATTCCTCTAGGTTTTACATATTGAAGATGTTGATTTTGTCTATGATGACTTTTCTCCTTCTATGTATAATGAGCATAGTACAAAGCATAAAACATTGCAACTTTTTTAAATTCAAAATCCCATAATTAAATAATGTTCTTTCCAAAAATTATATTAAAATCAACAAAGAAAATGCAAAATCTAAAATGATTATGATAATCTTATTTTACATAAATATTGATGCTTTTATTGTATTTTTGGATTTTACAAATTTCCTTTATAATTGCCCAGAATAATTTCTACAAAAACTATTCATGGCCAACTTTAATGATTCTATGTATTCTGAATTTGAAATTCTCTCTGCAGATTGCAATTATCCAAAAGTTGTTGATGTACCAATATTTTTATTAACCTAAGGTTAAGAGGAAAAATGTAGATTTTTAAAATTGATTTATTAGTAATATCACTTAAAGATTTACAAACTAAAGTTCCATCAACAAAAGAAATAAAGAAGATAACATACCGACACAATAAAAGGAATATTTATCTTCTTGTGGTGCAAAAAGGGGGAAATAGTTTGATTTTTACCATATATTTTGATTTATTTTGAAATCATGCTTTATTTGCATTTATTCCATACTTTACTTGCTTGAATTTATTTTTTTTCTATTTTATTCCTTCTTATGCAAGATTTTTTCATCTAGTTGATTTCTTATTTGAGTTATTTTTCTCTCCTTTTAATTATCTTTTGCACTATTCAAATTGTACGTTTTTATTATACTTTGTTTCCCATTTAAAAAAAAAAATACAAAGAAGAGTGGATTGGACTAGTGGTGATGAAGCTGAAACATAAAGAGATGGCAGGGGAAAAGGAATACAAATGATGGTTGGATTTAGCGATAGGGGGAAATGAAAAAGATCAGAGGAAAGATAGAGAAGATTCAAGAATTACATGAAAAAGGAAGAAGAAATGACACATAATAATTTCATGTAAGTAATAAACACTAACATCATTTAAAATAAGTCACATTAAATTCATGTGGGATTTTCATTAGTCCACTTTTAAACACTGACAATAGAATCAATTTGAGATATTTTTACATTTTTTAGAATTAAATTAAAAATAAAAATCTTCAAGGGAACAAATCAAAGTGCCCTAAATATTTTGAAGACCAAATTATTACTTTATTCGCCGTGAAAATTATTCACCTTTGCACATTTCGGTGGTATCATTTTCCATTTTTTCATGTAGACGAAAATCTCATCACGTGCTTCACTGTAATGATAACAAAGATTGAAGGACGTTAAAGTCATTTTATGGCTATTGACAAACTTTTAAAAACTTGAGTCATTTATTATTTTTTTCTCCTTTCTCTATTTCTCTCTCTACTCTCTTACCATGGAGCTCGCAAGCACAACAAATATTTTGAATTTTAATTCATATCTTCTTGAGATTTAAAAAACCTACTGACAAGAATTTTTTATTAATTATTTTCCAGAAATAGAAGAGAAATAGGAATTAAAACGATTGGGGTGCTTATCAAATATTTGCTTTTAGTAAAGAACTTTTGGATTTCAATGGCTTCAACGCCCATCACAGTAAATCAAGTTCTTTTCAGATTCATTGAATTTCTTCAGAAAAATAAAGGTATTACTCCTTGTAATTTTGTTAAATTTATAAATTTATTTTAACAATTTTAATTTATTTAATTAAATAATGAAATTTGTAATTATTTACAATTAATTTCTTTTTGTCAATTAATGTTAAATTTAATTAATTGAATTTTATGTATATTAAATTTGACTTACTGCATCTTATTTTTGCATACTCATCAAACTTTATTTATTTTTATTAAAATACATTTAATTCTAATAAATTATCAATTTTGAAGACCTTATTTTCTTGAAATTCAAATAAAACAGAAAAAAGAATTGGCAACACAGGTGGAAGTAAAGGGGAAATGAATACAAACTAAACTTGAAGTAATCTTTAAACTTATTTTTTCTTTTAATGTTAATTATTGTTCTAGATTTTCTTTCAATTTTAATTAGTTCCTCCATATTAAGAATTCGCCACAAAAAAAAATAGCTAGAGGTGAAGTCTAAATCATGAAAATTAGGAATTTATGTATGCTTTTCCTACTTCGAATGAATATTACAAAGGTCTTCAAAATTAGCAATTTATTAGAATTAAATGTGTTTTTGTAAAAATAATTTTAGTGAAAATAAATGAATTTTGATGATTAGATAAAAGTAAAATATTAACATTTAAAATTTAATTGACACATATAATTTTATGAATTAGATTTAATATTGATTAATAGTAAAAAGTAAATTATAAATTATTTAAAATTTTAAAAGTTAATTATATGAAATAAAATTATAAATTTAATAAAATTATGTTGATCAAAATTTCCATTTTTACATCTCCTCGCTTAAATATTGCAGAGAGACACGAACAGGTAAAGTTAAGAAATATACTCAAAGTTCAAACTTTTGGAGAGGGCAGAGACAGAAGCAACAGTTAAAGGAGAGAGAGAGAGAGCGCAAAGGCGTTTAAGAGAGAGGGAGAGGGGCACAGGTGGGAGAGAGAAGGAAAGGATTTAATGCATTCTTCTTCAAATTTGTTCTCACTTAAAATTACCTAAAACTCCTTCACGAATCACGGTTACTTACTTCAATAGGATATTGGATATTATTGTGCCGATGAGAGAATGGAGGCTGTTAATCTCCGTTTCAAAATGTGGAGATTAGCATTTCTTTGTAATTACATGCATATAAAAACTATACGAGTAAAACATCATTTTAGTTTGTCATTTAAATAAAACTTTTTAATTTAATTTTTAGTTTTAATTTAATTTTTTAAATCAGATTTTTGTATCTATCTATTTCATATTTATTGATTTACATATCTAATATTTTTATAGACATTAAATACAATTTATATAAAATGACTAAATATTTATATAAATTAGAATATGTATTAAAATAAAAAATAGAAATTAAAATGATTATTTTATATCTTTACTTTTAAAATAAAGTTATAAAATAAATTTATAATATGAAAATAACTATAAAGGATTAAAGGTCATTACATCAGATTTTAAATTTGTATATTATCAATTTTTTTAATAAAAATAAAGATAAACATATAAATAATTAAATTAAATTAAATTTTTAAATAACTAAATAAAAATAAAAATTAAATAATTATCAATTTAAAAACATTTATATTTATAAAAAATGAAAATAATATTTTAATTAAAATATATTCATCAATTCAATCATCTAATTTAATTGTGAATCGGATGTAATATATATATAAAGAAAGAAAGAAGCTAGCCTGGAAAGCATGATGGCCGTCATAGGTAGGTTCACCAAATTAAGACATGGTCCATCATTCAGAACATTACTCAAAACGGAAAGCCTGGGCATGACGTTTGTTTTAAATATTTTCTGTTTTTATTTTTAATAAAAATAAAAAGTAAGATTAAAAATATATTTGATTTGATTTTGTTGAAAATATTTTTTTAAATGAATTGAAATTAAAAATAAAAAAAATTATTTTCATTATTTTTATTTTTAAAAATTAAAAAGACGATGATATTATTATAAATTTTAAAATTTTTAATTAATTAAAAATAGATAAATTAAACATATTTTTATTACTTTTATTTCTTAAAAATAGAAAATAATAAATCTAACAAAATATGTTTTTTAAAATTTTAAATTCTAAAAATAAAAATTATTTTTAAAAAATAAAAATAAAAAATATTTTCTGAAATCAAATACTCATAATATATTTTATATGTGATTGTTGATGGTGAGTGATCAGAACTCAAACTGCAATTGTTTTAACGAGACAGTAAAGATCATTGAGATAGATCATTATATGATTTAATTAACTCAAATTAATTTTTATATAATAAAATTGAGATCCATGAAAATATTAAATTAGTAACCAAATTAATTAAGTATTTAGTCTACAAATTTAATGATGAAGCCGTGTTATTACTGCACGAATTAAGTTACTCCCACTGTGAAAGAAAGATACGGCTCAGCCTTGTATTATTTGGGTATATAACGACAGTTTCATGTATTCCTAGACTTGCATATCGTTCAGCATCATACAAAGTAGTAGGTAAATCTGACATGGCGATTGAGCGTTTTGGATGGATTTAAACTAGATGACAAGAATAATTGAAAATAGATTATTTAATTATTATTATTATTATTCTATTATTTTGTTTTATAATATTTATTATTATTTTTTATCATTATAATTATATTTTATTATTATCATTAAACAATAATTTTATTATCAAAATTTTAAATTACATATTTTAACTCACATATTAACTCTTAATTTATCTTTATTATTTAGTTACCTAAATAAACATCTTTTATTTGTGCTATAATATTGAAAGCATTAATAAACTAAAAATAAAATATTTTTTTATTGTTATACTTTCTCTTTTTTCTCGAAGTTTTCCTATTACACATATAATATGTATGGAAAATCAAATAAAGGTCCATTTGTTTGAAAGAAAAATGCTTTTCTGAAACCTTTTTTTTTTTTAATTTTTTTTGTGTTTTGAGTCAATAAAAAAGTTGATCAATAAAAGTAGATTTTGATCAATAAAAAAATGATAATGTATTCAGGAGAGGGTGAGTTTCCCTCTTGATTAAAAGAAATCGCTTTCCTAAATTAACTTACAAAGTTTTTTATTTTTAAAAACATAAAAATAAAAAATTATTTTTCAAAACAAGTAACCAAACACACCCATAGGTTTTTAGAGGATTTCAATGGACATTCCAACAGAAATGTCTGTTGGAAATCGGAAAAAATGCAAATCAATTACCGTTTAACAAAAAGGTGTGTTTCGAATTTTTTATTTCAACGGATTAGAATCCGTTGGAATATTCCTACTGAAGGTAGTTTGGGGGACATTCCAACGGATGGCCGTTCCGTTAGAATAGTCTGTAGGAAATTCCGTTAGAGAAAACCTTCCAATGGACATGTCAGTTGGAATGGCCAAAAACCAAAATGCTCCGTTTTTATTTTTTTTTTCAAAAAAATGTATTTCCAATGGAACAATCCATTGGAGTAAAAAAAATTGAAACGCACCATTTTATTAAAAGGTAATTGACTTGCATTTTTTCGATTTCCAACGGACATTTCCGTTGGAATGTCTGTTGGAATCCTCTAAAAACCTATGGGTGTGTTTGGTTACTTGTTTTAAAAAATAGTTTTTTGTTTTTATGTTTTTAAAAACAAAA
>JANHAO010022778.1:0-12085 GCA_026873985.1 Saraca asoca
ACAAACCATGAAAAAAACCACCCCTAATAACCCAAACAAAAAAAAAATAAAAAAACCCCCCCCATGAAATTTTTTATTTTATTAAAAACCCCCCCCCCCCCCCCCCCCCCCCGATAATTTTAAGGCTTCTGGACCTATATGAAATATGGGGTATGAAGAAATAAAGGCTGCACAAACATTCAAAGGATTCAAAGAATCAATTTTTAACACAATGAATTCCTTTTCCAAAAACATGTATAAGGGCGTGCAATGAATTTGTTTTCCATGGCTGCATCTCCTTTCTTTCCCTTACAATTCTGAAATCTATTTTTCATCCACATAACCTGCACAAGGTTCTCCTCATTTGGAAATGTGCAATTAACCTCAGCTGCTATACAGTTTGACTGATCTTTCTAACAACTCATGCTTGTTTCCTGGAATTTCCTTCACCCTTGATCCATTCTTGTATATCCTGAAGGCTGGAATAGAATTCACACCTTCTGATTTTGCCAAGTAGGGGTGGTCTTCAATCTCCACCTGAAGTTGTCCATAAACATATGTAAGAACAATATTAAAAAACAAGACAGAAAAAGAATTCTCTCTTCCAATTTTTCAATTAATACTCACACACTTCGGATTTGGATATATCCAAGTGTAAACCATAAATTTCAAAATAAATCAACCTTGAGGAAATTAACAGATGGATATCTTTTGCAGGTTTGCTCCAACACTAGCAATATTTGCTTGTTAGTTGCCTTATTGCAGAAGAGCACCACAGACATTCCTGTTAAATTATATACAATCAATTAGTTCTATTTGCAATGCACAATTCCTGCCCAAGTTTAATTGTGCAAGAGACACGGCCAATCTGACTTACCAGGAGAAGTTACATAGTGTCTGAATCGATCATTGCTTGAGATGGAAACCAAATTTGAGCCAAATTTCAAGTCCTTTGTATCTTCACCTCGCAGCATCTTGAGTTGGAGCTGGGCCTCAAACAGAGCCCTGGCCACTTCCTCATCCCCTGGCTTTTCTCTTATTAGCATTTCATAGTCTTGAATGGCAGCTTCCCATCTTCCCAACTATATGCACAAGAAAAAGAATCAATAAATGAGTTAACTGAAAAACGGCATATAACAGAAGCACTTACCAATATGAAGAGATATTAGCGTACCTTGGCATTGCAATCTGCTCTCCTTAACCTTGCCTTGCTATAATTAGGCTGGACTGTAAGTGCTGCATTACAATCTTCAATTGCTTTCTCAAATTGGCCTAGCTTGGAACGACATGCTGCCCTGTTGCACAGCAAAACTGAGTTGTATGGATCATGATCCAGTCCTTCGTTGTATACAGCACATGCTTCCATAAATTTTGATGCCTTGAAGAGTAAGTTACCACTCATTCTGGCTGATGTCACAGCTCTGGCTCTCCTTACAACTGCAGTCACCTCATTGTTGCTTGGATCAAGTTTGGCCGCTTGCTGAGCTGCTGCCATAGCATCCTCTAACCTGTTAAACAAATTATACAAATCAAATTTCAGATCATCCTTACCTACAGTCTTAAGATATATCTCCAATGATGGCTGAAGATTAAAAATAAAAAATAAAAAATTCGACAGCATCTTGAAGTCTATGATATACTTTATTTTAGGTAGATTTTTGCCGTGATGATTCTGCAACATAAAGAGCAACTACACATAAAATGTTGCTTGCATCCCCTGCTACTCTTTAAGTTTAATCTTTGGGAGATATACAGTCAGTAACTGTTCTACAATGTCTCATTATCATATTGTAATTAAGTGAGAGTGAATCTATTGCCCCAGTTATCTACCGCAAACTAGTTAAAGATAAAGATATCGGTGCTAAGCAAGATATGAATATCATGCCTGAGGAATTACTAGACAATCTCGAGATAAAACAATTTGACTAACCTGCCGATTGCCAGGTAAATTTGAGCGCCCACCGTCAACAAGTAAGCACCACCAGCCAGACCAAAAATCTTAGTACACCAATCAATTGCTAGTTTGGGTATTTTCTGATAGGTGACATATGCTTCTTGGTGCCTCAGGAGCTTCAGTAAGGCTTCTGTTTGTCGAGCAAAGATCTGGCATACATAAACATTCTCAATTCAGCATTTATCATTTTAAGACAGCATTAGCCGCTAATTGATCCTGTGGCACTGAAATTGTGAGGCCAAAAAAACTGACCTGTGGAGCTGAATCAGCACCTAATGATATTGCCGATTGTGTCTCCTTTAGTACTGTTCTCCAGTCATTCTCTTTCCTAGCTTCAACACAATTCTTAAGGTGATTTTCGAGAGTTTGAGCTTGATAAGCGAGTGCAGAATCAGCATATGGGGTTGTCTGATCGCAATGATTCAGAGCCATTTCTGCTTCTCCCAATCTGCATTAGAATTCTCATTAAAAACTACTAACAAAACAGGTTAAACATAACCAAAAATTCAACTCCATTTGTTTTTTTCCTAGTACTACCCAATTTAAGTATAATATAAATGATTAAATACCTGATATATAATGTAGCCAGACGTTGATGAGCTCTGTTATAAGAAGGGTCCAGCCTGATAGCTTCCTCACACTCAAAAATTGCTTCCGCAAGGCGGCCTAATCCTATTAAAGCCGCACTTTTATTGCAATGATAAGTTGCCTTGTTTGAATCAAGAGCAATGGCTCTGTCATACAAAGCCAAAGCTTCTCCAAATCTGCCTTGCTTGTATGCTTCATTTCCCATAGACTTCAAAACCTCAGGGTCCCCCCTGTTCCTTGGACTCTGATAAAACTCATCACCGCTCTTTCTCATGATGTTCCCCATTACACCCCTACTGTGATGAGAATTAGCCGCAGAGTTCAACTCCTTTTTCTTGGGAGGGCTCTTGGTTGAAATTCTTGGGCTGCTATTAACAAGTAGATTCCCAGTTATTTTTAAGTTACCGAATTCCTTCACTGGGGATTTGTTTTCGTTGTTGTCGCGAGAGTGGCTTGTACTTATCCTAGCAAGCTCTAGAGAATTCCCAGTGGGCTCTCTGTGATCAGAGGATGATGTTGAGCTTCTTCCAGCATCTGAAGCTCTCCGATTTTGACTGTTTCGATGAGCAGGCGGTGTCCGCTGACTGGATGTGCTCTTTCTGGCTGGTTTCAGGTCTGAATTTGGAGTCTTCTTGGCTTCATTTTTGCTCAGATCATTGGCTACTACATTGTTGTTAGGCCTCGTAGGTAGTGAATGAACAGATGATTTTCTCAGCCTATAAAATTGGAAAATCCTACCCATAAAACCACAACCCAATTCATTTCCCACCTTGTTCTTAGCCTTCCCAGCCATGACTAATGCAATTCAAGCTTCTTGTGGATTATTTCCACTGGACAACTATATGTATATAGAAAGGAGAAAAAAAAGATTCAATCACAGAAGAAACAAGAGAGAGTATGAAAGGGAAATGATGAAGTGGTGGCTTGAATAGGAAGGAGTTTACATAAGACGCTTGCCCTGTACACGTTCTCAATATATATGTAAAGCTCTCAGCCTTCTAGAGTGGCTTCCAAGAAACCTACTTTAGTTTCTTTTTGGAACTTTTAAGACACGATGGGCAGAGTCTAGGATTTGAAAAGAATATTAATACGATCGTAAAAGGAAATCTTATTTGTAATTAAACCAACAAACCTATTGGCTACTCATACATAAATCAGTAAAATCAAATTCACAGTATGATGTAAAACATGCTGAGAAGAACAGCCAAATTCCAAGTTTACAGCGCATACTGATTTAATCACTCTTTCAATGAATCATTATTTTGTAGAAAATATAAAAAAAAATGTTTCTTATTAATTCTATTAATGTCCATTTTACCTTCGAAATACGTATTTTTTATCACCAATATTTTTGTTACGTGTACGTGATGTCACTAATATTAATTAAGAACAAAATTATTTGTGCGAGTACAATCAATCAGTTAAATATGGACTCTCAAAGGGCCCATACTGAATTTAATAAAATTAAATAAAGGATAGAGGATCTTACCATTATATATCATTTAGATATACTCGTAAAATTACATAATTGCCCTACCAAGTTGCAAATAACTTCTTATAACCTTTTATTAAAAAAATAAATAATTCAACTGAGAAGGCTCGTTTGACATCACACTGCACACCACACAAACAGACACATACACACGAAAGTTACTATTTCCTAAAAAATTTTTAAAATATAATTAGATTGCATAAGAAACTCTATCCAAATCAAATAAAAATATTTTTAATGAAGTAATTTTTAATTTATAAAAAAATATAAGCAATAATACTATAATTTTAGTCTCACTCTAGCAGTACTAAAAAATTATTAATATAATAGTAAGATTAAAAATATTTTCCTCACACTTTACATGCCTTAATTACGAACAATGCGTAGGAGAAATTAGTTTGACTTTCCATATATAAACAAAGCAGCTGATTCACCCCGCCTCTTAAGTTTCGAACTTGCTCCGGCACTCTCTACCCTTTTGTCAAACTATTGGCCAGGTGATTTAAATTTAAACACTTTCTAATGCCGCTTAATTAAAGTTAATGAATTTAGATTATATAACTAAAAAGAATTAGAGGTCCCTTTAGAAAACTATGGTCACTTTTCTTTATTCAATTTTATCCAATATACTTGCACGACTTTGAAGCAGTCATAGCTTCATAGTCTGAAACTTGGAGCTGAAGGCAACAAAGAGGCATATTATTATGATTCTGAGCATTTGGTGAAGTTTTTATTACTTATATATTTTTATTTTAACGTGCTTGATTATATGTAAAAGAAAAAAAAATAGGGTTTACTTGTAGTAGGGAGGCAACACTTTTTGACCAGAAATAAAGCATAGAAAAAAAGCAAATATGATTCTCGTAATCACGGAAAAACAAATGATTTGTTAGTAACAAGCAGCTACCATAGCCATCCATTTCAAAATTGGTGACAAAGGTTGTTGTTGTGGCTCAATATTGAATTCATATAATAGCCACGTTGGCCAAATCATCAAATATGATTATAATATCTTTTTGGGCATAGGGTAAAGAATTATTCGATGACTAACTTTGTTATAATAGCTGTTAACAACTTCTATTGAAAACAAAGCACCATGGTTTGGTGATTATGATGGCTATTTTGATGCCAAACCACCACCACTATTGGCTTTTTCCAAATTCAACTTTTTTTATTAATTGTCAAATCTTGAGATTATTTTTCCCATTGGTAAGATTTAGGAGAGGCCATTTATAATCTTGCAAGGGTGCCTTTGGCCCAGAGACCCCACTATATATATAATGGGAAGCAGCTCTGAAGCTATCCAAATTTTAATATTTATGCAATTTCGAACCATTTTAATTTGCTTTTGCCACCTTCTTGTCTATTCCATTTTAGAGGTTGGTGGAGATTCTTTGTTCTTGTTTTATATATGTCAGAAAAGATGGATGGAGAATTTTTGTAGATAGATAGGATCGATAGGATGTGTTTGTTTCCAGAAAATATTGTCCACCACTCAGCCTAACATTGTGTCTGCAATTCACTGTTGATCCTCGTCGGTGTCCTCTTCTAAATCAATCCAGCACTTATGAGATAGACCAAACCTTTCCTTTCACTTCAAGCCCGCAGGCATGTTGATTTAAACAAAGATTAATTAGTTTAGTTTAACAGTGAAAAATTCAGCATAAATGGTCTCAATCTATGACAGTGATACTAGTGCAAGTGAAATATTTTAACATTCTACTTCATAGCAGTCGATTTTTTTCATATAATAATAACTATAATCATAATCGTAATTTAAAATTATAATAAGGGTTACATAAAAAAAAGTTGCATATATTATAATTAATGAAAATAAAGTTATTCTTTCTATTATTTACCATCCTCAAGTAGTTTAATTCAAATTATGAAATGTGTTAATGGGTAAATAAGTGGGAGAAAGTATAGATGATTTTTTTTTCTTTTTTGAAAGATACCCACTGCCACGGAGATTAATTGTTTTTTTTTATTTAATCATTTATGGCATGCATTTAACAGAATTAATTAGGCATTATTTGTGATACTTTTGGTTCATGAAAGCAACTAAATAAAATGAAGCAGCTACATCAACTTGAACCTCTAACGTAGAACGCGGCTGAATAATGGAGAAAGTTTCGATTAGCAAAATAAAGTAAAGCCATGTTTTCGAATGCTCGAACCATATGTTTCTCAATTTACATCATTTGCCGACAGAAAAAACAAATCACAACTCCGAGGGACGAAGAAGATTGGAATGTCCATAACATATACAACATAGATTTTAATATGTTGTCTAAATAAACGGATATCTTTATTCTGTTAGAAGAAAGATCAACTCAAAGGTATGTATGAAATTCTATCTTTAAATTTATATATATATATATATATATATATTAATTTTATATTTATTTCTGTAAGAATTTTCGTATTAGAATTCTTTCCATCTGCTCAAAAAGAAGTCAAAGTTTTACTACCAAACAAATAGAATGTCTTTGAACAAGTTCCTGTTTTGTCTTTAAAAAATTAGACATTGCATGCACAAAACCTAGCTTAATATATATAATAATCAAATACATGTGTGTATTAAGTCCTCGGATGCTCAGAAGTCAAGGTTCGCACCAAACACAATTTTTGAAGGATGGGCTCAATAATAATATTAATATGTTAAGAATGCAATTCCCATATATGGTGAAATATTAACTTTTTTAAAAATACGATACCAGAATTTTTTTTTTTTTTATGAATTTATTAAGATGGTGGATGCTTGTCTTTGATTAATTTGAAGAGACTGCCCAATAGAAAGTGTCTACTAACTAATCCAAACAACCCTATCGTTAGAAAAAATAAAGAATGAGAACAAGTTCTATTTTAATTTGTGGTATCCACTTGCAGTTCAGATATTTATTATATCAATAGCACACAAAAAATTATCATAGTGTGAGGGACTGCGTTCATTATGGATTCTATTAGCAAGAATTCTAAGGGAGACAGTGGTGCCAGCAATAGCAACAATCTCCCCTTAAGGATAAAATTAGGGGAAAAAAAAGTTAAATAACTGAAACTAAGATTTTTTAAGAACTTCTATAAAAATGTTTTGATTTCGATGGATTAAGTCTAAATTTTCTTTGAAAAATAGGAAAAATATAAAAAAAAAAAGAAAAAAGCATGTAATATAGCTTGATCATTATTTTAATATCATTTAGAAGACGTGATCTTACTTTGATATCAATTGTGAGAATCAAACGTTTATCACTGAATTAAAAGTTATAATTATTAATTAGGATATTAATTTATTTCATTATTATTTTTCAGAATCGTATCAAAATTGAGGAGCTATACTTATTATAAACTGTAATATAAATATAACTATAATATGGGTATATCAAATATATATCCTATGAATATAAAAACAAAAACTACATTGTCGTCGGTGCCAAAGAATAAATAAGATGGGTGTACGCGTTAGATAACGAAGCGGGTAGGGAAGATGGGGAAGAAAAAGACAGCTGAAATAAAACATCTATACAAGGATTCGTAAACATTTGTTTGGTCGCATTACAAAGCCATTGAACCATTATATCAAACTCTTGTGTGAGTTCCTCAACTAAAATGCATCACTGTTGAGCTTTCAATTCCTCTTTCCTTCAGCTTCTTTTTCTCTAATTTTAATCGCAGAAAATTACCAATTAATCAAAGAGAGACTAATCACCAGAAAAACGTTGAAGATTAGGGTGTTTGCATTTAATGATTGGATTTGAATCTCAAAACATATAATATATAATCGTGAATTCTTGTGTGTGTCATTACCAAATTAAATATGCACGTGCCAATAATACTGGCTCTACTTGTCAGTAATGCCCGCCTGATAGATGTTGAGACGTACATATCATCGTCAAAGTCAATGTATCTAATTATTTCTTCTTTCTACGAAACTGAAATTAATACTATTAAGCCTGTAGTGTGACTTGCAAGTTTCTTTGTTGTTGGCTAATAATGTAAGAAAAATGTGATTCATGAATTTGAATGCAATATTGTACCACCGGTATATCAAAATAAGCATGACTTCATCGTGATGATTTAGTATTAAATATTTGTATAAAAGGGTAGATGAGACAAATGATATTTGTAAATACAATAGATGTTTCTTTCATATTAAAAGTAAGTTCTCACAAAAAGTTGAATTTATAAGAAAATAAGTTCATATATGAATTTTTTAGGAAATACTGAAAGTTATTTAGTTGATAAAAAGGAAGTAAATTCCTATGTGGTATTTAATTCAATTATGTACTTCCTATGAAGTATTATCAAAATAACTAAAATATTCTATAGATAAGTTATATTTTTCTGTCAAGACACTGTATAAATTTTTAAAAGAATATTTTTGTCATTATTTAAAATTTATAAAGATAGTTATGTATTTTGTTTCATTAAAAGCATAATAAGTAGAACTTATATAAGGGGCTAGGTAAACAAATTTTCATATTTTGTGAGAAGTATGACTTCTTGTGAAGTACAATTTCTCCTATTTCTTGAGTTAAAAGCTATTCCTTAAGCTTTTTCTGCTTCCTGAGAAATTATACTTCCTGTGAAATTTAATGCAAACCAAAAAACAAAAGGATTACTTCACCTATAAATCATAATTTTATAGGCCTGAATTGAAGTATTGATGTTTTTCATTGATAGGTCTGATCACTACTTAGTTTATTTTATTTTTACAGATTCCTACTCTTAATACACTATATTATTGTGTACTTTTCATCTGTCTACAAATTATCTCCCAAAAATTCTCTATGAAAGTTAGAGTAAGAAAGGATGAGTGATTTCTGTAATTTGATTTATTTGTGTGATCATCTTGACTTTTGTGGTTTGTTCTGTGATATAATATGTTCGTGTGATCATTTTAACTTCTGTAATCTGATCTAATCTGTAAGTGGAATCATGGATCAACTAAGAATTCAAGTAACCATTTATCTGTTTAATATTATTATAAATTTTATATTGTTCCCATGTGATTTTTGTTGGTCCCAAAAGTAGATAAGGATTAAGATCTTACCCTTATTCATTTAGGAAAATTTTATACTCTTTATTGATCTAAATGAATTTAACAATTAAGTTAATTGTAATGTAATTGTTAATTTTGATTTTCAAATAAATGCACAGTAGAAGATATTCTTGTTTACAAGAATTGCATCAGATTATATAGTTAATAATTAGATTGTTTACTAACTGAGTTAGCAGAAAAACTAGATTGCAAATTCAATACAGAAATAGAAAATATGCAAAAGTATAAAGATAGTAATGAAAAAAATCAAGACACAAAATTTTTAAAGTCGTTTAACTTGAATTGAAATCACAATTCAAGTTTACTCTATTGGATTAATTCTCAACTAGATGATCTATTCTATTACTAACACAGGAATTAAACCAGGCTTCTTCACATTAGTTTTATAACAAGAATTTTTACAGGGCTCTTGCAGACCTATGATACAAAAATTCTTAATCTCCTACAAACTATGATCAACCTTATAACCTAGAAGATATCACAAGAATTCAATGCACATCGTACCAATTGTAATCAACCTCATAATTCTAGAAGGATGCACAAGAAAGATCAACCTCTTTCTTTGTATCTAAATTCCTAACCCAAGAAATCTAAAAATTAAATCAAGATAGAGTAAAGAGATACAATACTATAAATAGAGATGTAAATCTCAATTATTTACGTAGAAATCTTCTTAAAATTGTTCAAGAATTGATTGAATTTGTTGATAGTAGAATTTGGTTCAGGGCCAAACTCCAGTCAACTGAGATCAGTTCTTGAACCTCAAATTATTTTTTGGCTAATAAGACAAGAAATAAAGACGGTGGAAAGGAAGGGTGGCAATGGCAGATAGTATTTTTAACGTGGTTCGGTTAAATTCGGGTGGCACCAGACCCTTCGTCCATGACGAAGTTTTATTAGTGTGAAAGAAAAATTTACAAAGCTTTTTGCTAAGTTGATTTGGCCTCTCCCCTTCTTCCTCTTCATAATGATTTCCTATTTTTTATTTATAGAGGAAGAAAGGTTACACAAAATGATTACAAGCTATAATTTTGTTACATCAAATAATAAATGTAAAAGATAGAAACACTCCTGCAACTGCTGCAGGTTGCTTTCTATGGTGTGGGCCCCTTTGGTCAACTGAAATTAAGGCTTGACACAAGCCTGTTCAGAGTTCCATCTCATAGAGCTTTTGGCTGAGGCTTGTGCCTCCTATTCATGAGTTTGCACTTGCTGCCTTAACGAGGACGATCCCGCCTTCATCATAGTGAGCTCGTGTAAGAACGAACTTTCGAGCACACGAGTTGAGACCTCGCACTCTTATCCTCAGCGAGCAGAATGTCCTTCGAACTTAGCTTTTGTCGAGCTTTCGGCCTGCTTGGGTGAGACCAATTTTTACCCATAACATAAGCCCCCTAACTCTTAGCTCGATTTACGGAATGGGAGTTGTAATTTTTGCTATTTTAGTCAAAGTCCTTGCTCTACTACTTTATCATTTCGGGCTTTCAATCTTTCATTTCATCTGGCTTCGGGCCATACTTCTTTTTTTAACTTGGCTTTTTAGCTAGTGGCGTGGCAATCTATTCTTTCTTAGGACCGTTCGATTGAGCACGATCTTTTATCCGTCGAGTTGCTCACTGAACCCAAATTAGTTTATAAAGCCTGAGAAGCTCCTCTTACTTCTTCGTGAATAGATGGATGCATCAGCTAAGCCCCCAAATATCTTTACTGGTTCAACTTCCGGTGAAGCGCTAAGGCGTGTATGGCCTACTGCATGGGGCTTTGAGGTATGGATAGCCTACTGCACATTGCCCCCGTGCATAGCTCTTTATGCTAGCCATGGGGGAGATCTTGTGCAGATCTTGAATTATTTCTTTACGGCCTTACCGTGATTTCCAACCTTGCTAGCTGGACTCTTAGCACCTTTTTAATTGCACTGGGTCTAATCTAGGAGGAACCGTTGGCTTAGGAGGGATATAAGTAAGAATAATCAGGCTCATTGGTCTTCTTACTGGTGAGAGTTCATCTCCCGGTAGCTGGCTTTCTACTTTCAACAATAGCTCCAGGCTTTCTTGTTTTGTTTCTGTATTTCCCTCATTTGATGTAAATTTGACCTCATTAGATAAAGCCTTTAGTGAATGAGCTTTTCTGTAGCTCGTGAATGTTGTATTGGATGCTTTCATCTACTTTTGATGATTATGTACATTATTGTAAATCAATGAAATACTTGTTTGGCCAATCGATCGTAACTTTTGTATAATGAACTTCAGCATATGGTTGCTTTGATCATCAGTAAGTAAGACTTAGCCAGGTCGCATGCGAGCTGTGCCTGGGCGGGTCTCACTAGTGAGCTGAAAGTATTGGTTCACATGAGAGCTGTAATAAGTTTATAGTGTCTTTGTGCCTGTGCAAGCTTTTTCGAGCGCTTCATAATGCCTCCACACCTTAGCAAGATGATAGCTCATCGCTGGATGCGATTACCTCATCTATATTTGACAATTTGTACCACAGTAATCTCGTTGCTTAGTGAGATAATAATCTTGTTGCTTAACCCCACAACAATCTTGTTGCTCAGCGAGATAGCAATCTTGTTGCTTAACCCCATAACAATCTTGTTGCTCAGCAAGATAGCAATCTGGTTGCTCAGTGGCCATTGTAAAATCCATTCTTGGTAGCAATTTTGTTGCTCAGTCCCGTGACAATCTCGTTGCTCAGTACTGCAACAATGTTATTACTCAGCGAGACAGCAATCTTATTGTTCGGTGAGTCAGCAATCCTATTGCTCAGGCTGAGGATTATACTCCTTTGCTCCCAGTTCGTAGGATGTGGCTCACTTTAGATGTATTGACGGGGTAGTCTTCACACTATCTCACCCCAGATGTATCCGCATGATGGCGAGATGAAAGCTCATCGCCAGTTTGGTTATGCTTCGGCTAATCGATCGTGAATAATATTGGATCAGTAAGGAATATTTCTCCTTTCGTGCAGCATTCCACTGGATAATTTATACAAAGATTTCAAAAATGGTCATTGA